>CAUYLG010028540.1:0-14857 GCA_963573385.1 Cacajao melanocephalus | reverse complement strand
TCCCCCCCAACAGACCCCAGTGTGTGCTGCTCCTCTCCCTGTGTCCATGTGTTCTCATTGTTCAACACCCGCCTATGAGTGAGAACATTTGGTGTTTTTCTGTTCATGTGTCAGCTTGCTGAGAATGATGGTTTCCAGATTTGTCCATGTCCTTACAAAGGACACAAACTCATCGCTTTTTATGGCTGCATAGTATTCCATGGTGTATATGTGCCACATTTTCCCTTTCCCGTCTATCATCGATGGGCATTTGGGTTGGTTCCAGGTCTTCTTTATGCTTCTCCGTGGGTGTGGCTGATGGGCTCTAGCAGGCCAGGGCCAGGGCTGAATTCCGTCATTGTGTGGAGAAATGGGTAGATTTAGTGTCAGAGCTTGTGTTGAAGCATGGGTCCACAAAAGACAGTTATCAGTGGTCATGATCATAAATTTTATGATGTGTTGTGTACCACAATAAAAATGGATAGTTTAATGAAAAAATTATATGTGGGGATTATAATACACATAAATATAAAATATATGACAACAGTATCGCAAAAGTTGGATAGAAAGTTAACTAGAGTTTTTTTAAAAAGACCGTTGCGCATGATAACGAGACATAAAGCATAATTCTTGGACTCCATCCAATTGTCTGCCAAAAGTTATACGTGACTGGCATTTGTTTTGCATCTTTGATTTTAATTAAAATTGAAATTTGAAGAAAAACGTGCAGAATTTACACTTTCCTGCAATCACAATTGTAGTCTTAGCTTGTGTGGCACAGTGGGAAGCTCAGGCTTAGGCTCAAGGCAGACCGACTGGTGGCTGTCATTTCCTGCATTCCTGAAATCAGGTCTTTGTTTTATTCTGTCATAGCTGAATTCGACGGGCTTTGGGACAGCTTGGCGTATGATGTGGAAGTCAAATCCCATGTAAGCTGCTGTGCCTTTTCCCAGAATGCCCTGTTATTTGCAGAAGAACCGTTACTGTTTTGCTCTCCAGCACCACTGAGCAACTTGATCCAGATGGGTTTTGGGGACCCCTGTCTGGTGGCAGCTCTTGTCCTGTACATCTGTCCTCTAGGATTGCTCCAGAGTAGAGCTGGCCTCTGGGGAGTGTCCTGCGGGAGAAGAAGGTTAGGGAGAAGGGGAAGGCAAATTAGAGAGCTGAACCTTCTGGAGATGGGAGGAGGGAAGGTGAGCAGGCCTGGTCTGCAAGGAGGGAGGCCAATGTGTCTCAACCCCTGCATCCTGCCTCGGTGCTGCAGATGTGGCCCGGCGTGCCCAGGAGCAGGGCCATGGCTCTGGGCACCACCTGTGTCCACTTCTCCCAGTTCTTCTGCTTCTGGTAAATGCTGGCCAGGTTGGCATACACGGCCACCACCAGGAACAGGTCTCCAAAACTGCCCTCCAGGGCTCCCAGTGCTTCCTCAAAGTACACCCAGGCCTGGGACAGCTTGAGTCTCCTGCTGCACAGCTGCCCCAGGAGGAAGTACAGTCTGGCCAGGGCCATGAGGAGGCTGGCTTTCTTGGCCGTGCCCTGGGCCTGTGCCAGGCGCCCAGTCACCTCCTCCTCATCGCTGAAGCTGCAGAACACAGTGCTCAGCCACGGCAGCACCACGTCATACGGGCCACAGAAGCCAGCCTTGTACTCAGGAGCATTCAGGAATAGCAGCAGCAAGCACGGGGTCTCCAGGTCTGCCCAGTCGTTCTCAGCTTCCAAGCAGAAGGAGGGCTTCTCCAGGTCCTGCAAGCTCTCATTGCTGGATGCCGCATGGAGACCCCAGGACGCTGGCTCCTGGGAGCAGCCTGGGCAGGTCTTGCATTGTTCCAGAACATTCTTCACCTTCTGCAGGGTCTCCTGCGGCTCCGGGCTCAGGCAAGGTAGAGGTATTTCTGCAAGTCACAAAAACACCTAGACAGATTACAGTCCAGATGTGAGTCCTGGGTCCACTGGGGGCAGGGTCCCCACATCCCTGGCCTCTGTGTCCCTGGCGCAGCACTTTTCAGACAATACTGCCCTACCAGCTTGCCAGTCCCCCCGTTCTCTTCCTTCGCCCATTTGACAGCATGGTTTCAGGAGACTCTATGTGTCAGCTCAGTGATCCTCAGAGACTCTAAAGGCATCTAAAGGCATCTTTCCATTTAGAATCAAAGCCACTTAGTTGGACCCGGGTATGCACAGCGCTACAACCACAAATGTAATTTTTGTCAGCATATTGGGCCCCCCAGTGGGGTGCAGGAACCCATGAAATCCTCAACAGCCAGTCAGAGCAATTAATCAGCTCCAAAGCCGCTATGCAAAGTTGGTAAAGCCACCCCCCGCAGAGGACAGGGATGTTGTATGCATGTGCCCAGCTCCATGCAGGGAAAGGAGCCATCCCTGCAGGAAGCATGGGAACGCTTCCAGACCCCTGTGGCCACCTCCACCTTGGGTGGTCTGAAAACCTGAGGCCCACGGTTCCTACAGGGTTAACACAGGACAGGCTGCCCGCACAGCTGCACAGCTGCTGGCGCCTAGCTTCAGTGCATTCCCAGCCAAACCCCCTCCCAGAGGTGAGCAAACAAGCGCGCTTCCTGTCAGAAAACCTGGGAGGAAAGGAGATGTTACTGGGAAGGAAAGAATCTCGATTTAAACAGACTCTCTGTTTCAACCTCACATGTAAAAAATATTTTTAATACAAACTGTCTCATTCATCTGTAAAGACTTGGAATAAAAAATATTAAATATGGTTTAGGGGCAAATGTCTGACTTTACTGCACTAGACTAGCTAAGAAATCTCCCGCGCCCAGCAGAGGCCAATGACCCCTCCCAGCTGCTACCCTGGCTCTGGAGGGCCACGCACCTTTGCTCCAGGGACTTGGGCAGCCTGTGGAACCATCCGCTGCCCTAGGCAAGCCTACAGCAGTCTTCCCTTCCCCACCAGCTTCCGGGCCTCCTCTGGGACCTCCTGCCTGTATCCCAAATGTGCTCGGATGGATCCCATTCCCAGGGAATTTCCGAGGGCCCTTGACCCCAAGCGGACCTGTGTCCACATCCCCAGGCTGTCCCCACACGGACCTTGTGTGCAGGGAAGACAGAGCTGTAGAGGGGAGATGGGAGGGTCTCTCTGAATCAGCCCCTCAGGAAGGAGCAGACCCTTGGGGGACCTCAGTTGAGACCCCTGCAACCTAAGGCTCTGAATCCAGCCACCCCCTGAGGGCAGAGCATCCTCACCACTCTGAGACAGAGCAGAGGGCAAGCTGCAGCTTCTCCAGGTCATGAGAAGGAACCCACAGCCACACGTGGGCCCAAGCAGTAGAAAGGACTGCCTCAGTCGTACCAGGCAGGGGCCGGCATGTTCACCGGAAGTACGGCCCCCGCAGCCTCCAGCGCCGCAGCGAATGGGAGATTTGGGCCCACCTCAGGTGACCTCCCCTAAGCTCACAGCCCACACCCACAGAGGGGTGACAGCCGCACCCAATGCCCACCGCATGCTCAGCTCTGTTACCTCCCCCAGTGTTACCCCAAGGCCCAGCTCATAACCAGAGGAAGCCCGAGCCACCGGCAGAACCCACCTTGTTCCTGGGGCTGCTCAATCTCAGCTTCCTCCACTAAGTCTGTAAAGGGAGAAAAGAGAAGTAATCAACACACCCCGCCAGCACCTCTGGTCCCCTGCCAGGTTGAGCTGGGTGCAGGTGTTGCAGGGTGAGAGCATTGCAGGGTGCAGGTACTGTGGGGTGAGGGTATTGCAGGGTGCAGATGTTGCAGGGTGAGGGCATTGCAGGGTGCAGGTGTTGTGGGGTGAGGGTATTGCAGGGTGCAGGTGTTGTGGGGTGAGGGCATTGCAGGGTGCAGGTGTTGCGGGGTGAGGGCATTGCAGGGTGCAGGTGCAGACCAGCACAGTAGTACTTCTGACACCTGAGGGAGAGGCACTAGCCGAGGGGTCAGAGAATTCCCATCTTCCAGCGTCTCCAGGCCTCCACCCCACCCACATCCCATGAGGACTTCACTCTCCCATCCTCTGGAGACGTCCTCCCATCATCACTGGAGAAAATGCCCTTAGCTTCCGTCAGCTCCATCAGGGAGCAGGGCACATGGAACGGGCAGCAGCCCTGAGTCCAACAGCCGAGGGATCAATGCTGCTCTGCCGTGCACCCCCACCTTCCACATCCCGCACCCCCACCCTCCTCGTCCCAGGGCAGGCAGCTCCCAGGTCTCAGTTTCCACCCCCATAAAGTGGCTGGCACGAACTGCTTACTGGGTTTCCAAGTAGGTCAAATGAGAAATAGTTGTAAAAAGATGTGGCGGCATCAAGCACTGAAACCGGGATAACAGGCATGCAGTTCTGGGGAGGACCCTGCAATGTACCCATTCCACAACACCTGCACCCAGCAGCACCCAACTCATGACACCTGCACCTGCAACACCTCATCCCACAACACCTGCACCCTGCAACACCCCACCCATGACACCTGCACCTGCAACACTTCACCCCAAAACACCTGCACCCTGTAACACCCCCACCCCCACCTGCACCCTGCAACACCCTACCCATGAACCTGCACCCTGCAACACCCACCCCTAAGACACCTGCACCTGCAACACCTCACCCCAAAACACCTGCACCCTGCAACACCCCCACCCACGACACCTGCGCCCTGCAACACCCCACCCACCACACCAGCCCTCTGCAACCCCCCACCCATGCCACCGGCACCCAGCAACACCCCACCCATGACACCTGCACCCTACAACATCCCACCCATGACACCTGCACCCTGCAACATCCCCACCCAGGGCACCTGCACTCTGCGACACCCCCACCAACACTTGCACCCTGCAACACCCCCACCCATGACACCTGCACCCTGCAACGCCCCCACCCAGGACACCTGTACCCTGCAACACCCCCACCCAGGACACCTGCATCCTGCAACACCCCCACCCAGGGCACCTACATCCTGCAATACCCCCACCAACACCTACACCCTGCAATGCCCCCACCCAGCATACCTGCACCCTGCAACACCCCACCCAGGACACCTGCACCCTGCAACACCCCACCCAGGACACCTGCACCCTGCAACACCCCCACCCACAACACCTACACCCTGCAACGCCCCCCACCCAGCACACCTGCACCCTGCAATGCCCCCACCCACAACACCCCATAGAATGGAAGGTCCCAAGCCTGTTTCCTAAAAGGACAGGAGACAGCATCCAGGGGCCTCTGAGCCTTGATGTGCTAAGGTCAAGTCTAAGTTTGTCCATTTAGGAAGGGAAGTTGATTTATGGTGTCTAAAAATTTTTAATCTAATATTGTTGGGAAAAAAAAGTCTTGCAATGCATGTCACTGAGCAAGCAGGAAAGCAACCGTGTGTAGAAACATATCTGTTTATATATGTGTGTGCACATGTGTGTGGGATTCATGCACATGTATGTGTGTGTGTGTGTACACCTGTGCAGGCACATGTGCACACATGTAAGCATGAGGGGTGTGTGCATGTGCATGTGTAGGTGTGTGTGTGTGCATGCACACTGTGTACATGTGTATTTGTTCATGTCTGTGTGTGTACGTGCGTACATAGTTACATAAGTAGGTGTGTAGCTGTCAGGCGTGGTGGCTCACACCTGTAATCCCAGCACTTCGGGAGGCTGAGGCTGGCAGATCACCTGAGGTCAAGAGTTGGACAGTAGCCTGGCCAACATGGCGAAACCCGTTTCTACAAAAAATACAAAACTAAGCCGGGTGTGGTGGTGCACGCCTCTAGTTCCAGCTACTTGGGAGGCTGAAACACGAGAATCACTTGAACCCGGGAGGCAGAGGTTGTAGCGAGCCAAGATGATGCCACTGCACCCCACCTGGGCAACAGAGCAAGGCCCTTTTTCAAAAAAAAAAAAGGGAGATGTGAGGCACATTTGTGTTTATCCATACCCAGGCCACCTTCATCTATGCCTTGCACTGCAGCCCCTAGAGAAACCTTTCACGCACAGAGGGGCACTGAGGTTGGAGGGGCTATCTCTGTCTTTAGGAGGCGGCAGCCCTGGGGTCCCACCCTGACACCCCTGGCAGCCAGGTGACCAGGCCACACCACAGCCTGGGTTCTTTGTCTTGTGTTCTTTCTTGTAACAAGAAGAAAAGCCACTCTCATCCAGGCAAATTGCAGTACGCAGAGGGCTGGGCCTGAACAGGAGTCCTCAGGGCTGGCAAATTAGAACCAGGACCGCACCCTCTGCCTCACCCAGCGTCTCAGGCAGGTGCCTGGGGCCAGGGCAGGAAGGGCTTCCTGGCACCCGCCAGAGCCTCAGGGCTGCATTCCCATGCCCCCAGTCCCCCACCCCTCCTCTCTCCTGCCTGGCTTGTCTGCAGCCCCTTCATGTCCTGGAGGCAGTGGCAGCCTCTGTCTGTTCACCTTTCGGTGCCCAGGGACTGGCACTCACTATCTGCAGATCAACGAAGGAAGCGGGTACTATGGAGGGGAAGGGGAGGGCAGCAGCCCCGCCATGGGCATTGCCCACACGCACCCAGGCTGTACACAGTGCACACATCGGTGCCCAACATCTGCCCCAGCAACTGCCTGGCATCCTCCTCAGAAAAGCAGCCCTTGCTGAAGAATGACTTTTCTTCCTCACTGAGGAAAATCGCACTTTCCAACCTGGAAAAAATAAAGTGCTTTATTTAAAATGATATATTTCCAAAGTCAGCATTTCACACTAACACACGTTTCCATTCCTTGATTTGACAGACAGTCCTGAAGCACTACTCTCTGCCCCGGGGTGAAGACAGAGATTCAAAAACAACAACAAAAACAACATAAAGGCCGGCCGCGGTGGCTTACACCTGTAATCCCAGCACTGGGAGGCCGAGGCGGGCGGATCACTTGAGGCAGGGGTTCGAGACCAGCCTGGCCAATATGGTGAAACCCCATCTCTATAAAAATACAAAAATTAGCCGAGTGTGGTGGCATGAGCCTGTAATCCCAGCTGCTCGGGTGGCTGAGGCAAGAGAATCACTTGAACCCAGGAAAAAGAGGTGGCAGTGAGTTGAGATTGTGCCACTGCACTCCACCCTGGGCAATAGCGTAAGACTCCATCAAAAACAAACAAAAAAACCAGATCCTGCCCTCAAGGGGTGCCTTGTCTGGCCAGTGGCAGACACCCAGAAGCAGGAAAGGCTGCAACAGATGCAAACAAGTACTGGCGTCTTAGGACACTGAGCTCCTAGGCAGCCTTCAAAGCCCCATCCCAAATGTCCCCTCCCTTATGAAGCCCCGTGTGACAGCTGCAGGCAGAACCAGTCCAGTCTCTCCACATTGTAAACTCCCACTGCTTCTTGTACAACCTCTGCCAGCACTCCCCAGAGTGCCCAACATAAACTCAGGGCACTCCCATAAAGTCAGGGACAGGGAACAGAGAGAGAAGGAGAGAGGGAGAGAGGGAAGAAAAAAGGAGGCAATTTTTGCTTATAGGACTAAATTACCAGTAAAATATGAAACTTTGAAATGCACCTTATTGAGATTTAAAAAACAAAACAAAACAAAACTTAGAGTAGCTTATAGCACACTCTGCAAAATAACAGGCCTATATTCTTTAAAAACTTGAAAGAAAGACTGAAAAGCTGTTTCGTGTTAAGGAGGAAAGACAGGACATCTGAATAGAACACATGGTCTGAAATTTTCGTTGTCTATAAAGGGTGTCATTGTGACAACTGGTAAAATCTGAATAAGAACTGTAGATAGCAGCATTGAATCAGTGTTAACTTTCTAATTTTGACAGTTGTGCTGTGGTTACGTAAGCAGATGTCCTGGTTTCAGGAACCACATACTGCCTTATTTAAGGGTAAAGGAACATCATGCTTACAACTTACTCTCAAAGGGTTTAGAAAAAAATAGAAGTGAAAGAGAGAAAGTAACAAAGCAAATGTCATAACATGTTAACATTTGTGCAATCTGGGCAAGGGCACATGGGAATGTTACATTCTTTTTGCAAGTTTCGTCTAAGTCTGAAATTGTGTCAAAAATAAAGTTAAAGAAAAATAAAAGAAGAGCCACCAGGTTGTTCATTAAACAAAAGATGAAAATCCAGGGTCTGGAATAGGAAAGATATTCAGCAAACATTTGTTGAGTGGATGAGAGAAGTCAGAGTTGCTCCAGCTGTGAACAGGACCAATGGCACCCCGCCCCGTCATCCTTCTGGGTTAAATGAGGAAGGAAACAAACTGGCTCATTCCTTGGCTCTTCTCTGACCCTTTGTAAGTTCAGTACATGTTGTCTTCACACGGCCCCCAGTGACCTGTTGAGAAGTTGGGTCTCCCTTGGAGACGGTAGGAATCAGCTAGACCAAGGATCCCCAAAGAGTGCTCCATGAAACACCAGCCTAGCCAAAAGCAAACAGGGTTGTGTGAGAAGAGGATTCTGGAGGTTAAGTACATGTGCAAAAGGCATTTCAACAGGAAAAAGATGCCTTGCTTGTGCTGGGAATCCCTGGGATCACCCTCAAGGGATGTGGACAAAGCTTTGCCCCCTCCTTAGGGCATGATGCGGTCTGTGATGGAGTGGTGGATGGGAGCATGCTTTCAGAACCACTGGTCTAGCTCCTGACATCAGTGCTTGGCCTAGCCAGCTTCCAGCTGCTCTGATGCACAGGTGCCAGAGTTACCAGAGCAAACAGACCCTTTCTAACAGGGGAACAAATGAATGGCTTGATGAGGCATGGTGACCAATGGCCTCCGAGACCTGGTCTGAGATGTGTTGGTCTGTCGCAGCTCCAAATATTGAAAAGGAACATTGAAGACAAGCTTGTCATGGGTGGGGCCAGGACCAGGGTCACAAGACCCAGAAAGCGGCCTCTCCAGGCACCCACACTCTCCGGGCTCCTTGACTGAGGCCTTAAGAAGGTCAAGTCCAGGGAAACAGAATTCCATCAAAGGATGGGCACAGCTGACCCCTCTCCAAAGACCCCCTGCTGTTTTCCACACCGGGCAGTGAGGACACAGAAGTGAGCAGGGAAATCTTTTGGAGTTTCCTGGCTGGGGAAGCCTGGTCACAGGCGGGGTGGGAATCACATAGGAAGAGGCATGTGGCCAGAAGAGTGCCCCCACAGAGGAGCCATGGGGGCTGATGGGAGGCCCCAGGAGAAGAGGGGGGTTGGTGAGAGGGGGCAACCCCAGGCAGAAGGACACACGTGTCACCCAGAGCAGTTTTAGAAGGTGCAAGGTACTCTGTACAGCTGCACTCGAATGAGCTGATGGCAAAGGCTGACCTGGCCACGGGGCCTGCGAGGCCGGACCCAGAAGCTATTCGGGGCTTTATGGAGGAGCACGACGGACATGTGTACTGGATTAAATTGCATCCTTTGATTCATGTACTCTTTGTGGGCCCTTGATCAACAATTGACCTTGAATAAGCTCTTTCCCTGGGAAGTGTGAAACTCCAATGTAAAAGCAAGAAATCCATGTTCACAAGATTGCAAAGCCCCTGATTCTATGTGCTTCTTCCCTCCACTCATTCAGTAACTCTTTAAGAGCCTGCTCGATGGTAGGCACTGTCCTAGATGCAGGGGATACAGTGAAAAGATGAAGATCTGTCCTTGGAGTTTCCCCCCTTATTGGGGAGTTGGTAGATAGGCAATGGACAAATTAAGTAAGTAATTATCTGGTATATGAGAAGGTGGAAAATACTATGCAAAGTAATCACAGATACAAAGCACTAGGGGTGGGGTGGTGGAAGAAGGCATCACTGCAAAGGCGACATGTGGGCATATTGAAGGAAAAAGAAGTTGTGATCCATGTGAATATCTAGGGATAAAAACATTGCAGGCAGAAGAAAAAGCAAGAGCAATGGCCCTAAGGTAGAAGTATGCATGGAATGCTCAAAAAACAGCTCCCACGTGTATAAGGAATGCAAGGGAATGGCTAGAGAGATACTCAAATTGCAAAGTTTGGTCCTCCCTCCATGTGAGTGCTACTCAAAGTATAGTTGTCAGAAGGGCAGCATTGGTCTCACCTGAGAATCTGTTAGAAATGCAGATTCCTGTGTGTCCCCCAAGACCTACTGTATCAGAATCTCTGGGGGTGGTTTTTTTGTTTTGTTTTGAGATGGAGTTTCACCCTTGTTGCCCAAGCTGAAGTGCAATGGCACAATTTTGGCTCACTGCAACCTCTGCTTCCTGGGTTCAAGCGATTCTCCTGCCTCAGCCTCTTGAGTAGCTGAGATTATAGGCATACCTCACCATGCCCAGCTAATGCTTGTATTTTTAGTAGAGACAGGGCTTCTCCATGTTGGTCAGGCTGGTCTCAAACTTCCATCCTCAGGTGATCCACCGACCTCGGCCTCCCAACGTACTGGGATTACAGGATTGAGCCACCGCACCTGGCCCAGAATCTCTAGGGATGTTTTAACTCTCCACCTGATTCTTATTCATGCTAAACTTCTCCAGCACTCCTAATAATAAAAAGAAAAAAGCATCAATTTTTGGCTTCAAAAATGCTAAGATGAAAATGTAATTCTGTCCCTTACTAATACTCTAACGCTGGATTCATTGCACAATTTGCCTAGGCCGCAGCTTCCTTGTATATAAAGCAGACAAATCCATGCCTGCTCATTTTAACCAAGAGTTGCTTTAAAAATTTTAAGCAAATGTTAAAGGAATGTGGTGACTGTAAATCTCTTGACAAATGTGGGGTTTTATTATTATGTACATAAGCCCCCAAGCCCATCTACCCTCAGGCTTTTGTACTTTTCTGTACCCCCTGCCCTCTATCCCCACCCCCTCATCCCCCAAAACTACCACCAATGCTACTGGGCTGGCGAAGACTTGCCCATGAAAAGCTTACAGTGAGTCTGATCTGATTTTGTTCAATTTGGCACAGAGCCTTGGCATTGGAGACTGCAGCTGGTGAACTGCTGTCATGATATATATGATACCTGTCCTCGCTTTGGCAGGCAAGACCCTTGCCACCAAGCATTTCAGACTAGGATAATGGCACAACAGAGATGCTTGTGACACTTAGCCCAGAACACTTCCATCATTCTTTCTATCCCTAAGTATTTGTTATGTTTTATGCAAACAGTACATGTTTGCTTGGTGTATGCAGTGATGAGGACACTGGGTTTGGAGTCAAAAGAAAAGGGTTCCAGCTCCCAAGTTCACTAGATGACCCAGAGAGCTCTCAGTACCATTCTGAGCTTGGCTTTGCTATCTACTTCCCAAAGGGGTGGGAGTTACCTAAAATAACATACATGAAAGCTCTTTGTAAAAAATAAAGCACCATGTAAGAGAACAGGACATTGTTATCATAATCCAGCTCCTCAGCGTCAGTCACTCAATAAACAGCCGACAAATATTTACCGAGACCACAAAGTACCTGGCTCTGTGCCAGGCTCTGGACCACAGCAGTAAATGACAGAATAAATCCACACCATGTGTGGTGCTTATATTCTCATAGAACAGAGAAAACGAACAGCAGCAAAAGTAAAACATGTAGTCTGTCCAATGGTAATAAGTGCTTTAGAGAACAATAAACAAGAGGAAGCTGGAATGCAGGAGGAAGGGGATTATAAGGTCAGAAAGGGTAGCTAGGAAAGGCACTGCTGCGAAGGTGCATTTAACCAAAGACTGAAGGAAGGGATCGAGTCTGCCTCAGTGACCCCAGCTCAAATCATGCTCAGAACATGTTGAGACCAGTTCTAGGCCTGTTTGGTCTTCATACACCCATGATACAGAATACTTGCAGAATTGTCCTTATTTCTAGTCTTTCGTACCATATTTGGGATAATTAGCTGAATATCATCAGTGCCATAGATAATTCACGCAAAGGCACAAGCCCAAGCCATGTGAACGGCCTATTTGAAAACTTTTTTTTTTACTGAGGCTTCTGGGACAGTGGCTGTTGAATAAATGCCTCTTCTACCAACCCCAGAATCCAGTGACGTTTCACCAGCATGAAGATGGGAACCACATGCTATACTTATAGACTAAAGCTAAACTTCATGTCCTTCTTATTTTTATTGTTAACATTACTGTTTTGATTCTATCATTTGCTCCTATTTGCTGAGTATTTACTATAGGCTTAGTATTTTGTAGCTATAATGAGAAGAGGAATTATTTTTTTAAAAAATGACTATAGCACTCTCACATTGTAGAGGGACAAGATACATATTTAGATATCTAGGTGAATTTTTCATTTCTGCAAAGGAGGACTCCAGAGCCCAGTGTGAAATGGGAGTATTGAGTACGCTATGTAATCAAGTAAGAGAATGTTTTTATTTGCCAGTGGCAGATGTGGGGGTTGGGGTTCAGGGAACCCAGAAATAGGAGGATCTAAGAGAAGGTGATGGGGACTATGGGAGCAGGTCTCAAGAAATGGAGGGCAGCCAGAGTTGAAAGAATGGGAGAGTAATGAGAATTCCCTGAGGCTAGAATGGGCAAGAAGTTTAAGAACAGTAGAAATTAACATTTTATTTTAAATGTGTTTTCTATTCCATGCTATAGCTCTCCTCCATCATCAAAACCCTCAGTAAAATCTGCTGTATACAACCTTCCTATTATCTTCAGGGAATGAAGGAGAATGGAGCTAGTTCTACAACAGAAGCTACAGAAAACAAGATGGCAATCCAGGTCCCAGCAGAAGCCAGAATTGAAAACAAGAGAATCTGGCGAATGTGAGCACCCACCACACCCAACCACAGAGACTCCTAGGGACTGAAGTCATTTTGTGTTTGCCTTCAACTTAAGGTAGGTCCCAGAGAACTGGAGGATGTGGGGACCAGGATGGCTCATTGCACAACTCCAAGTGACACATTACAGTCAGTGTACAGGAGGGCATGACATTCAAGTTACATACACATCATCTCATTTCATCTTTGCAACACTCCTGGAAGAAAGGCATTATTATCCTTGTCTTACAGATAAAGAAACTGAGACTCCAAGAATATGTCGTATGTCACAGTCGTTGTATGTCTAACCATTAGCAGGAATCAGTGTTAAGACTCAGTTCGTTCCAACCTCAAAATCCACTCCAATTTGTATATGACCTATTTCTATGAAGTGGTGAGTGCAAGAGGGTCCCCTACAGATGGTGCCTCCCACAGTCACTTCCATCTTCTCTAAGATCCTCACAATTCTAGGTTCCCCACACCTCAATCTCCATATCTGCCACTAGAAAATGGAAAATTCTCTTACTCAATTTTATGGCATATTCAATACTTCCATTTCACAGTAGGTTCTGGAGTCCATCTTTGCAGAAATAAATGTAGCTCTGCGATTTCAGAACTATACCCCTCCACCTAAATTCAGGCAGCAAGAACCTACAGAGACTTAAAAGGACCCCAACATCCAATAATTTTGAAACACCACATCATAGCTTACCCAAAAACTTTGCCTGTTTTTTATCCAGACCTATGTGCATGCAAACATATACACAAAGGTCTGGATAAAAAACAGGCAAAGTTAGGCAGAAGCGTAGAGGAGTTCATAAATGAAGGAAAATTACGGCGCATGAAATACTCTGCTTGCTTCTTTCTGCCTTAGTCTCAAATCCAAATCCTCTCCATTTAAAACACGTAACTCAGTTTTCTAGGACAACTCCAAAATATCATTGTAATCTCCTGTTTCCCTTTCCCCTATGAAAGCTACAAATGCAATCATTTTAAAAGATCACCAAGGCTGTAGACTGACTGTAGCCAACCGACTCTCAGCACTAGAGGAGTCCTGAAAGCAAGTCTTATTTTCCTGGAGCTTTTCCATCTTTTCCATTGTCTTCTTCTCTCCCCAAAAATATCCTCAGTATCTTCCATTCTGCTTGCCGTCAGCACATGAGCTCCAGGCATCCAATACCAGCCTTCTCGACATTTTCATTTTCATGTTTACCTCTTCATTTCCATTCAGTCCTTAGACCCCTCTGTATGTGACTCAGCCTTCAATCAGGACAAATGTTTCTTTGCTTCTTTGATGCTGTCAGTCCAGTGGAGATCAGGTGGCTGCAAACAAGTGTTCTATGGCTTGTCACTCTGGCCAAGAAACAAAAAATTTAGACTTGTGATAAGCTGATTCGGTAAGATAAGTCAAATCCCACCATGAGCCAGAGCACTCACTTTGAAGGACTCCCTGTCATTGGTTCCAGAGAAGCTTGTCCAGGCTTTAGTCATGATCTAAAAGATTCTTCATCAGGCAAAGACAGAGGATGCTAGTAGTGGTAACTGAGAAGGTGGACACATCCTTCCTCTTGTGAGGCTAGCTCAGTTATTCTTAGGCCACCCAAATAAAAGTACCAGATCTTATATAAGCCCTGATGCCTGTTCTCTGGAGGCAAAACTGTTTTTGATAGTTCAAGTTTCCCTATTTAAAAGTTTCAGAGAGAGATCCAAGATGGCCGATTAACAACAGCTCAGGATTGTAGCTCCCAGTGAAAGCACAGAGAGCGAGTGGACGCCGCAATTTCAGACGAATTTCTGTGGCGCACAGACTGGGAAATTCCCAGCGGCGGAGCCACACGTGTCGCCAGCGTGACTCTTTCGGCCGGCGCAGCTGTTTTGCTGGTGCCCCAGCGCGGCGCAGCGCTTCTCAGTGCGGAGTATACGCAACTGGGTGCCCTTTGAGTCCGGCTCGGCTGGTCCCATCCCCAAAAGGAGAGCAGCAATTGGAAGTGCTGAGGACTGAGAGTTTCACAGTAAGCACAGCTGAACCCGGGAAGGCCAAGCTCTGTGGGGAAGGGGCGTCCACCAAAGGAAAACTAACAGAAAAAACTTCATCACCAACAAGCCGGACGTTCACTCAGACCCAGTCTGAAAGTCGGCAATTACAAAGACGACAGGTGGATAAATCCACAAAAATGGGAAGAAACCAGTGCAAAAAGGCTGAGAACACCCGAAATCAGAATGCCTCTCCTCCTACAGGGGAT
>CAUYLG010028539.1:0-13086 GCA_963573385.1 Cacajao melanocephalus | reverse complement strand
GGGCTCCTCCGCCTGGGAATCTCCTAGTCTGTGGGCAATAAAAATCCGTCTGGAAATGCGGCGTCCACTCACCCTCTGCGCTTTCACTGGGAGCTGCAATCCTGAGCTGTTCCTAATCGGCCATCTTGGATCGAATCCCTCTCATATTTTCTTTATCTACTCATTGATTGATGGGCATTTGGGCTGGTTCCATATTATGCAATTGTGAATTGTGCTGCCAGAAACGTGTGTGCAAGTATCTTTTTCATATAATGAGTTATTTTCCTCTGGGTAGATACCCAGGAGTGGGATTGCTAGATCACACGGTAGATATACTTTTAGTTCTTTAAGGAATCTCCACACTGTTTTCCATAGTGGTTGTACCAGTTTACATTCCCAACAATATAAAAATACTCCATTTCCACCACATCCATGAAAAAATATATATATATGTGTATGTGTACACACACACACACACAATGCCCCTTCTTGCAGGAGTAAGGTGGTATCCCATTTTGATTTTGATTTGCATTTCCTTGATAATTAGTGACGTTGAGCATTTTTTTTTCATATGTAGGCCATTTGTATATCTTTTTTTGAGAACTGTCTATTCATGTCCTTAGTCCACTTTTTGATGAGATTGTTTTTGTTTTTATTTTTAAAAAGTTTTCAGCTATATTGAGTTATAATTTACCGATAAAACTGCATATAGTGTTTAAAGTATATAATGTAATGATTTGACATATGTGTATGTATATATACATTATATATATATATAAAATGTAATGATTAGCGCAATCAAGTTAGTTAACACATCCATCACCTCACAGAGTTACCATGATCAGATATTAATTATGTGTCTCAGGATGTGATCCACTAGGAAGTATACAGCAGCATACAAAAAACTGACTTTGAATTCAAGCAAGTTCTTGATCTGACAGCAGGTTATAACCTGCTGAAAGTACAGAGGATAGAGGAACAGGTTAGATGACACAGCAAGGAAGCAAACAGGCAAAATCAGAATGTGGGCCATTGCCCAGGACAAATTATTCAATTCCTCAAAAAATCAATGTGAGTGAGAGTGAGTGAGAGAGAGTGAGCGCACGCACAAAAGACAAAGATGAAAAAGAAGAAGGAAAAGGAGATGATTAAGATTAAAAGAGATACAGCAACCCAATAAAGGTATGGGCTGTGTTTGGATGCTGAATCAAACAAACTGGATAGAAAAAGGTATTTTTGAGACAACTGGGAAAATCAGAATATGAACTGGGTACTAAAAAGTCCTATGGAATTATTCTTTTTTTAGTTGTGATAATGACATGGTGACCGTGTTTAAGAGAAATGTTGCTCACTGGTTAAAGAAGCTTAATGCAGTGTGTAGAAATTAGCTGAATCTGAGGTTCGGACTGAGGGAGAATGACCAGAAAAATCAGGGCCTCTTCCCCGAGACCCAAGCAAGCAGCTCGCCAACCCCTATCACCCAAATTGACTATCTAGGGAGTGAACCATGTTCCCTTTGCACAGGGCTGATAGTTTGGGGTATTTCTTTAAAACGCCTAAAAATGTTATGTCACCAACGTGGGGCATGAGGCAGGATAATCTGCCAACATGGTTCCCTGGGAGTTGACCTGGTTGATCCATCTCACCCACTTCATTGTATTCACTCAATTCATGGCTAAAATTGCCACAAATATTATTACAAAGTTAATAAGGAGAACATCTATCTCTGTGTTTATGACTGTGGCACCCTCAGCCGTGTCCTTCCTGCCAAGTGTATAAGAGTGGCATCACCATCCCACACTCTTCTTTACGGGATATGTGATCAAATAAAAATAACTATGGAAAATGCTTAAAATAATATGCATTCAATGAATGTTAGCTATTATCGTCATCACTATTGTTATTATTACATTGCTGATGCTGTCCATGTTTGTCATTGAACATTTTCTGTGTGTTCTCTTTGTGGTAGCTTTATTCATCCAATTAGGGAAGTTAGAAAAGTCAGCTCAAAGTCAAGGATATCCTTATGTGTTTCTACCTGCTGACCTTCCCCTCCTGCATGCCCACCTGGGACATGCCCTGTGAATAACAGATTTGCAATAGACACCTGCTAAGAAGGCCCCCGGGGTAGAGAGGAAGGGAGGGAGGGGTGGCCCTTATTCCTTCAATGTAAGGGCAATAGACTCTGGGGAACAACGACTTAAGTTTACAATTACAATTACAAGCAACAGACGAGTTAAATTCCTGGCTCTGTCACTTAATAAGTCATGAACTTGGCCATCTTGCTGAAAGTCTTTTATCCTCAGTTTCCTAATAAGTAAACTGAGGACCAAATTGCCTGCATCATTAAGCTGTGAGAACACAGCTGGAGTCGAACTCCACCCCTGGCTTACCACAAGCACCATGTGCCACAGCAATCTCTCAGTTTCTCTCCTTCCCCTCCAGAACAAGGATGGGGACTGTTTACTAGGCCTCTCCAAATATTAACCGGAAGAGGATATACAAAGACCTTGCATAGAGGAGACACATAATAAATATGCACTCTTAGCCCAGCGCCATGGCTTATGCCTATAATCCCAGCACTTTAGGAGGTTGAGGCAGGCAGATCACCTGAAGTCAGAAGTTCAAGACCAGCCTGGCCAACATGATGAAACCTGTCTCTACTAAAAATACAAAAATTAACCAAGTATGGTGGCACACGCTTGTAATCCCAGCTACTCAGGAGGCTGAGGCAGCAGAATTGCTTGAACTTGGGAGCAGAGGTTGTAGTGAGCCAGGATCACATCAGTGCACTCAGCCTAGGAAACAGAGTGAGACTCCATCTCAAAAAAAAATGCACTCTTGTCCCTTTTAAATAAGTTTTCAAATTTAGGTTGCAATCACAGGAAGTTTTCCTGCAAGTCCCTATAGCTGCCCTTTCTGGGCTCCTCCCAGCCCTGCCACTGAAAGCAGCTGAAAGCAGGAATTTCCAACAACTGATCTCAGGGCTGGGGAAACTGCTTGCTGCTCCCACTTTGAAAGAGGCAACATTGCAAAGACAAAGAAAGGTTCAACATTCCAAGAGCATGTTAGCAAAAGCCACCAAAGTCACAGGAGAAAGGGAAAAGGTCAACATATGGTATTTTAACTTTCCTTATGTTCTCTTAGTGTAAGAAGCTCTTATCTACATCTCATCACTAATGACTGATAACCTTGAGTCACTTGATTCCTTTCTCAGGGCCTCAATTCCTCATCTGTTCTTAACCTAATCCTTGCATACCTATAGAATTCAGAGGTCTGAGAATTTTGATGGGAAAAATCATTTTTATGTATAATTATCTACATATGTATTTTTACATAACTGACATATATAAAAAGCTATGAAAATATATTTTTGTTTTCACTAATGTTTATGGGGAACTTAACATTTTCTTTCTGTTTTTGTTATTTTTAAGAGACACGGTCTCTCTCTGTTACCCAGGCTCGAATGCAGTGATGCAGTCGTAGCTCACTGCAATCTCCAACTCCTAGACTCAAGCAATCCTCTGGCCTCAGCGCCATTTTCTTTTATTATAAAGATAGGCAACAAAATGACTGGAGTTTAAGGAGTATCTGTGACTTCATCATTGACAAAAATCAGGTATTTTCATGTCACATTATTGTAACAATCTGAAACACTGTTTATAGTTACCAATACATTGAAATTATAGTAGCTGTTAGCATAGCTTTGAAATTATAGCTGCTGCTGGCTGTAAGCACATAAACTACTGAGTCATAAATTTATTTTTTAATATTTTGATAACGGTATTTCAATATACTACATTTGCTTTGTAACCCTATGTACTTTATTTTGTGCACTTAGAAAACAATCTGAGAAGAGGTCTAAGGGCTTGTGACCATAATAGGTTTGCTGCCTGATGCACATGGCAAGTCAATACACCAAGACACTGGGTTGCAGCAGAGAAAAAAGTTTAGTCATAGGGCCACTAAATGAGAAGACAGGAGGACACCTCAAAGCCGTCTCTCCAGTGAGTTTGGGGCTAGGGTTTTAAGGGTTTGGGAGTGGGCCAAAGTGTGGAGACCACTGATTGGCTGAAGAGTGCAGAGTAAGTCATGGGACAGGGAGAAGAAGAAACTGTATTCTCATTGCTGATTCAATGTCTCTATTGGGGTCTTCAAAATGGTTAGCATCAGCTGATCCACTGGAATTCAAAATCTGCATCAGCAATTCTCAAACAAAAGCCTTATGACTGTAGCGTCAGAGATCCTATCTATCTTAAACAAAAGCCTGATGTTGTAACTCCAGAAATCCTATCCACAGGAACAATGGGGATGCGAATAGTCAGGATCTGGCATTACCTGACTTTCAGTTACAAAGACTGGGTCAAAGTGCAGCCTGATTAATGCTTAATTATAACTACATTTCTGTCCAGAATTCTTGTTAGCCCTGTGAGGATGGCATCAGGATTTCCTAGAGATCTAGCTAGACTGTCTGAGTTCTAACCTGCCTCTGCCCTTCCCTTGCTATGTGACCCTGAACAATTTATTTGGCTTCTCTGAGGCTAAGTTTGCTCTTTTTAAAAAATGGATCATCCTATCGACTTCTTTGGGATAGTTATCAGAGGTCATTTTTTGGGCTCACCAAACAAGATGTATCACCCCAAACTATATTTTTTTTGGCATATTTCGAGCTGAATATTCTGAGAAATTGCATACAAGAAAGTAGCTCTGAAAACTCATCCTTTTGTAAAAGAAATTTACATCTGGAAAGGAAGTCTACATTAGTAAAGTATCTGTATCAGAAAAAAAGGCTGCTAGCTCCAGGCAACTTTTATGACCTAGGAGACTTTTAATCTGTGTAAGACAACCCTTATTCATCACGCAATTTCTACCCTCATCTTCCCAAAACTCAAGTCCCTACCAGCCCCCAGAAATTCTCAGCTTCCACTCCTTTAACTCAATAGTCATGAATGCCCTCCCCTAGAATCTTATCAGCCAGGAAAGATGAACTGTATCACAGGTAAGGAGAATGGAGGCGACACCACATCCAGAAAGACCTCGTCACAGCTGTCACCTATTCTGAGGGCCCATTCATCTTTCCCAGAAATCCTCTACAGGTATACTTCATTCTGTGGCACTTCACAGATACTATGTTTTCTACAAATTGAAGGGTTTGTGGCAACCCTGCATCTAATAAGTCTACCAACGCCATTATTACATCATGTACTTACCTTGTGTCTCTGGGTCACATTTGAAAATTTGGGTAACATTTCAAACTTTATCATCATTATTATATCAGTGATCCTTGATTTCATTATCATAATTGTTTTGGGGTGCCACGAATCATGCTCATAGAAAATGGCAAGTTTAATAAATGTCATGTGTGTTCTGACTGTTCCACCAACTGGCTGTTTCCCCATCTCTCTCTCTCTCCTCAGGCCTTCCTATCCCGAGACACAATGATACTGAAATTAGGCCAATTTGTAACTCTACAATGGTTTCTAAGTATTCAAGTGAAAGAAAGAGTCACACTTAAATCAAAAGCTAGAAATGATTAAGCTTATTGAGGAAGGCATTTCAAAAGCCAAGATTGGCATAAGAGGCCTAACTTTCAGCCTAACAATTAGCCAAGTGGTAAATGCAAAGGAAAAGTTCTTAAAGGAAATTAAAAGTGCTACTCCAGTAAACACATAAGTGAAACAGTGTTATTGCTAACATGGAGAAAGTTTTACCGGTATGGATAGATCAAACTAAACATGACGTTCCCTTAAGCCAAAGACTAAACCAGAGCAAGACCTTAACTCTTCTCCTTTATATAAAGGCTGAGAGGTAAAGAAACTACAGAAGAAAAGTTTGAAGCTAACAGAGGTTGGTACATAAGGTTTAAGGAAAGAAGCTGTCTTCAGAAGCGCAAGATGAACCAACAAGTGCTGATGGAAAAATTGCAACAAGTTATCCAAGAGATCTAGCTAAGATTTGATGAAGGTGGCTACATTAAACAACAGATTTTCAGTGTAGGCAAAACAGCCTTACATGAGAAGATGCCACCTTTTGGGGCTTTTACAACTAAAGAGAAGTCAATGCCCAGCCTCAAAGCTTCAAAGACAGGCTGATTCTCTGATAGGGGCATCTGGTGACTTTAAGTTCAAGCCAATGTTCATTTATCATTCAAAAAATCCTAGGGCCATTAATAATTATGCTAAATCTACTCTGCTTGTGCTCTATCAATGAAAAATAAAAAGCCTGGATGACAGCACATCTGTTCGCAGCATGATTTACTTAAATATTTTAAAGCCACTATTGAGGCCTACTGCTCAGAAAAAAAGATTTCTTTCAAAATATTACTGCTCATTGACAATGCACCTGGTCACCCAAGAGCTCTGATGAAGATACACAAGGAAATCAAAGTTGTTTTAATGTCTCCTCACACAACAGCCATTCTGTAGCCCATGTATCAAGGAGTAATTTCAACTTTCAAGCCCTATTATTTAATAAATATATTTTATAAGGCTATAGATGCCATAGCTAGTGATTCCTCTAATGGATCTGGGTAACAGAAATTGAAAATCTTCTTGAAAGGATTCACCATTCTAGATGTTATTAAGAATATCTGTGATTCATGGGAGAAGGTAAGTATCTATATTAATAGGAGTTTGGAAGAAGTGAATTCCAATCCTCGTGATTTTGAGGGGCTCAAGACTTCAGTAGTGAAAATAACAGTAGATGTAGTAGAAATAGCAGGGGAAGCAGATTTAGAAGTGGAACCTGAAGATAGGACTGAATTGCTGCAACTTCATGATAAAGCTTTTACAGATGAGGAGTTGCTTCTTATAGATGAGCAAATAAAGTGGTTTTTTTGAGATGAAATCTACTCTTGGTGAAGATGCTGTGAACATTCTTGAAATGACCACAGAGGATTTAGAATGTTACTAAACTTAGGTGATAAAGCAGAGGCAGGGTTTGCGAGAATTTACTCCAATTTTGAAAGATGTTCTAGTATGAGTAAAATGCTATCAACCAGCATCACACATGACAGAGAAATCTTTCGCGAATCAATTAATGCAGCAAATCTCACCGTTGTCTTTTAAGAAGTTATTACACCCATCCCAACCTTCAGCAATTACCTCCCTGATCAGTCAGCAGCCAGGAACACTAAAACCAGACCTTTCACCAGCAAAAAATCTTGTAAATGAAAATGCAGAAATTATTAGCATTTTTAAAGTATTTTAAAATTAAGGTTTGTATATTTATTTATTTAGACACGTTATCATACACCTAACAGACTACAGTCTTGTATAGCTTTTACACACACTGGGAAAATCATTTATGTGACTTGCTTTTATTGCAAATTTTGTTTTATTGGGGCGGTCTTAACAGTGATAGGAGGCAGCCAAATTCCTAGGCAGATGATGGGGGGCGGGGGGGCAGGGTGGTAGGTGGTTACCCAGTGAAACGCCACATCCAAGTTGAAGTCAATTTAAAGCTCGGAAGCCAAATTACAAGTTAAATTCTCAGACTAAACTGAGAACTTGTCTTCCCATTTGGTGCACTTTCCTCTGCTTGATCCCCACCTTTCACCTATTTTACATATACATACTCTTTCCTAATTGGTTTTCTACACTGTCATGGCCATCTTTGAGTGATGTGTTCGCTTTAACCTTTTTTGCATACCCCCAAACTAATCGGCATGCGTTCCGCATTCTGAGTCCATAAAAGGCCCCAGCCACACAAGGGACTTTCCCACCTTCAGGCTGAGGACCACCCCTGTGTCTCCTCTCCTCTGAAAGCTGTTTCATCACTCAAAAAAACTCCCGGCCTTGCTCACTCTTCCATTGTCAGCACATCCTCATTTTTCTTGGGTTCAGGACAAGAACTCCGGGAACCAGTGTGTAAGCCAGACTTGGCCCAGGTAAGCCAAGTGGGCAGGCTGCCTCCTGCAGCAGGTAATGTGGTCGAGCAAGGCCAGGGTGGGCATTGCTAGCCAGAGGTCTCCAGCTTGCAAAGTGACCAAGAAGAAAATCCTGTGTCAGTCTGGAACTGACACTTCAATATCTCCAAGCTATGCCTGTACCTCCCCTAAGTTGTCTACGTTCCCCTTCTCATCCCCGCTATAAAGAGGGTATAAAAGCTTCTAGATCTTACTAGGTGTTAACTTTTGTTTCAGATGATGCCCTTGTGCATGTAATAAATTTGTATGCCTTTTCTCCTATTAATTGGTCTAATGTCCATTTATTTCATAGATTCTTTTCACTCCCCTATATCATCAGAAATATACATAAAAATGGTTAGCACAAGACTCAGTAAATGATTGTTCATGTTATTTTGTTATGTTTGTAATATCTTGGTGTCTGCTTATTTTAAATCATATCACTTAAAGAAACAGGGTTCCCTAAAACCAAGTTTATTATTATTCAGACTCCCTGAAACATGCTATTAGATATTTCTAGGAACAAAGAGATAAATCAATAGAATAGAAATTACTAGAAATCACTGGGTTTCACCTCTATTTGCATTGAAGCGTTATAGAAGAAATAGCCAAGAATGTGATTTTTATTTTAAGTCCACACTGATCTTCCTAAAATTCTCTTTAGAATTTTCTTTGCTCTGGGATTGTATATGTTTTCCCCTCACTTAATTTCCCTCCTGTGGTTTGTATATAGAAACTGATAAGAAAGCACTAATCTCAAATTAACTGTGTAAGATTTTGTGGATATGCCCTTAATGTAAATAATCCAATCTCTCTCCTACAAACTGTTTCTGTCACAAGACTATTTGTGATAATAACTACAGCAGCCACTTAGAGACTTTTGTTCACCATTAGAGGGGTGATATCTCCACTAGCAAAGATGGTTTTTATCATTTTGCATAAACTTCTGTAGCTTAAAAGGAGCAGTAGTAAAGTTAGTTCAAGGCCCTGTATGACTTCTTTTGTTCTGCAAAGTTGGGGAGGAAAAACACTGGTAAGGTATGAAAAGGCTGTTTGTTTACAATCAGTACCAAGATCCTTGCCTTTTTCATAAAACGAAAGGAAACCAGTAGGAGCAGTAGGAGAATCACAATACCCAGCACCTCCTTGGGTCTCTGCATTCTCCACACTTGTGTATTAAGCAGCCAGGCAGCTGTTGAACAAGTATTATCAACAAAGCAATCTTCTAGCCCTTTGATTCAGGCTATTCATATCTTCTGCCCTGAAATAAAATGACTTTCACAATTAAAACACCAAAATCAATGCAGTATCTATTGTCATGTCTGCTGCAGAAAAGCTTTAATTACAGCCATAGTTAGATAACACAGTCATTACACCTCCTTAATCTCAAATATAAAAACCAGCACCCTCTGAGTACTTTGCCACCCTTTCTTTGATTTTTTTTCTTTTTCTTTTTTCTTTCTTTCTCTTTTTCCCCCCAACATGAATGGCTTTTTATCTAAGCACTTCAATTTGCATGCCTTTGCTCGGAGGCAACTCCCCATGATATGTTAATTGCAGATTGCTTTAAGTACTAAAAGATTAACATAAAACCCTTTGCAAACAAGCTAATAGTTTATGATAATTTTTGCATGGCCTTTGTCTGTCTATCACTGGATTGCCTCTAGCTGTAATTTTATAAAGAAGCTGTAAAATATCATTTAAACAAGTTCATTTACACATAATTATTACCAGAATCACATTATTCAATTTAGATACTCCAGCCTATTAACAATCCATGAACTAAAATGTAATTAAACTATTTTCCTTTTATGAACCTATTCATTACAATGTGTGGGAGATGGATCTCTCAGTTTCACTGCAAATTTCAGCACTTTGTTGTTGAAATTGACAAGTCTGGCACTCATTATGTGCTTTTAATTATATTAAAAGTATTGCAAGACAGCTCAGATAAAGAATATATTTAGAAAAGAATGCCTGGAAATGCCAAGATGGTGTCATCCCCAAATATATATTTATTTTATTCATGCATGGGATTTCTTTGGGTTTTTTTTTGCCCTCTTAACAGTGAAAAATTAAATCATGCTAGTTGTTTTGAAATTTTCAGTTTCTCTTAGTAAGTTTCTAATTTAAGCCAAGGATAAATATCTAATTGTGTTTACTCATTTTTCCAGATTTCTACATCTTTTTGAAACTGCAGTTGGAATAATACCCAAAAATGTATATTCTCCCAACATTTACCTACAGATACATAATTATTTCAGATATGAAGGATGCTGTATTTGTAATTTGATTTGAAACTACTGACCAGCTTAATTTCTGAGACAAACTTTAAACTGTGTGGAATCAACTGAATTAATAAGAAACATTTAATCTACTTGGAAAGGGCCAAGTTTCCCTCTTTGCTTTCTGCTTGGTTTTGCTTGATTTCAGAATTAACTCAACTTTTAAAGTATTCCAAGTAGGTAGGTAGTCAGACATGAGCAGGGCAGGAGAGACCCACTCCTAGCCCACCATCAGTAATGTGAGGCAACCATCAGGTGATGGTCAGGCAGTTATTATGCTGTCTTGCTAAAATAATAATTGGTCCCAGATGGCTCCAGGGAAAGGCAGGCTACCAATAGATAGAAATACCTTAAGCTGGTGATCAGCAGCTTCCTGAAAAGATCTCAGGAGTTGGGTGAATGGGCTTAAGAAAATGAACTAAGGGGCAAAATGGTGGAGTCAAAAATGGCTCAAATGAGCATGCATGCAACTTCAGTAAACACACCCAAGTTGGGTGCTCCTAGAGCAGCTATAAAAGAGGATGCCACCAACTCCTGAGCCCAGACTGTATCCTCCCCAACCTCACACCCACAAAGACATGGAGGCTCAGAAGAGATACCCCAAAGTGTGGGGTTTTTGATATGTTGAGTATTTTGAATTAAAGCAGTCTCAAAACCAGGGTATGACCTTTTTCTGCCCACCCTCTCTCACCCCACTACCTCTCCCCAAGCACAGAGGGGGACTTTTTCTGAAGTTCCCTCATCTGACTAGTTCCCTCATCATTTACTTTTTCCTCTAGAAGTGCCTGCAGACCCCCAGTACTACTCCCTATGAAGAAGAGCATATATGCTTTGAATCTCACAGGGTTATTGGGCACTATCTTGTGATGCCCTATGCCTGCAGTAAATTTATGTACCTTTTTCTCCTGTTGATTAGTCTATTGTCATTTCAATTCTCAGACTCAAATACCAGACCTCAATAGGCATTCCTGCCTGACAAAGACATAGTTGGTATATATTGTCCTAAGCTTTGCACTCCATTATTCCATCTCCATTCTCCTTAGAATTTCAACATCTGCTTCTACTACAATCCAGATTGCATTTATCCTTTATAGGGAAACCCCCTTTACAAAAATTACATCAGTGAGAAAAATTGTAACAGTAAGCTAAGCTAACCTGCCCCACATCTTGCCTTTCCCTTAATTATTTCTGAAATATTAGGCCAAGTTATCTTTGGAAAACATTTAAGCTATAGTTTAAACGATAATAGGTCTTGCCCAAAACTCAAGCGCTTTATGTAAAGCTAGTGGGAGCCTATCGGGCCATGTGGAGAACCCGAGTCCTGCTAAGGCACAGACATAAACAACTGTCAGCAATTATTCTGGGGTTATAAGATGTGCAACTTTCCCAATTACTCCTGCAATAACACTACTATTGTAGATTGGCCTTTTGAGTTATCTTGCCAGTTTTTTTTGCACATCTGACACCCATGGTTCCACATGGAGCCATCAGCCCCACCCTGAAGAGATTCAGTGCACAGGAGGACCAATTCGACCCCCTATCATTTCATCTCTGCCCCAACCAATCGTCAGCAAGCACCTGTTACCTGACCACCTTTACCCTTTTCCCCCAAACTGTCTGAAAAACCCCTAACTTATGAACTCTGGACAAGATAATTTGAGTACCAACATTATCTCCCATATGGCGTGGCTGGCCTGGAGTCTATTAAACTCTTTGTCTACTACAAGGCCATGGTCTTTGTTTATGCAGTGGGCAGAAAGAACCCCTTGGGTGGTTACAATAGAGTAAATGATCAACAATTTCCATTAAGAACCTTCCATGCCTTCCACAATCCCCACTGATTAAACTCAGAGAGCGCCGGTAGCCTGCATTGCTGAGTCAGCATTCTGCACACATTTTCTTATGTAAGTATCTGTGTGTTCCATGAATATCTCATCTCCTCAACTACTCTGTGGGTTTCTCTTCTTATACCTCTATATCCCTCTCATGGTCTAACAGTGACTTATGTTTTGCCAGTATTTAATGAATAATACTGTACACACTAATGTGATATTAAAACCAATCACTTTCCCTTTCTCAGAGACCCAGTAATAGGACATACTAAGACCGACCATAGGACATACCCTGTGATTTCCTGGTTTGAACACTAACGTAGCTACTCCTCCTTGGGGATAATATCGAAGGGCAAATTCAGTTGGTTACAATAGTGGCTTTACAATTTGGCTAAAAAAATCTTAAGAAACAAAAATCATCCTAAAACTATCAGGGTCTTGGGAATTTCACTACTATCCACTCACTGCATTCAACTCTTCCTGCCAAATACTTGCAAGATTTCCAGTGAAAGAAAAATTACACTTGGTAAGTACAACGCCCCATGTTCATGGAGCCAGTTGTCAATCACATTGAAGGAATTTAGGAAGGAAGGAGGAAAGAGAAACTTCCTACTTTAAGACTCTTGCCTAAGAATAGATTTAGAATGATTATCAAAAATCTTAACATAAACAAAAAAAAAATCCACAGCTAGTGCTTCAGTATACTTTACTGATATTACTCATTGGATAGACTTTGAATCCAAGGATGACCATAGTTAACGAGGTCACACCAACATGAAAAAGTACTCTAGACCAGGCACGTTGGCTCAGACCTGTAATCCCAGCACTGTGGGAGGGCAAGGTGGGTGGATCGCCTGAGGTCAGGAGTTCAAGACCAGCCTGGTATATATGGTGAAACCCCCTATCTACTAAAAATACAAAAATCAGCTGGGCGTGGTGGCAGGTGCCCATGATCCCAGCTTCTCAGGAGGCTGAGGCAGGAGAATCACTTGAACCAGGGAGGCAGGGGTTGCAGTGAGCCAAGATCGTGCCATTACACTCCAGACTGGGTGACAAGAGTGAGACTTCATCTCAAAAAAAAAAA
>CAUYLG010028538.1:0-75477 GCA_963573385.1 Cacajao melanocephalus | reverse complement strand
ATGGTGTTTGGTTTTCTGTTCTTGTGTCAGTTTGCTGTGAATGATGGTTTCCAGCTTCATCCATGTCCCTGCAAAGGACATGAACTCATCCTTTCTTAAGGTTGCATAGTATTCCATGGTGTGTATGTGGCACATTTTCTTTATCCAGTCTATCACTCATGGGCATTTGAGTTGGTTTTAAACCTTTACTACTGTGAACAGTGTCACAATAAACATACATGTGCATGCATCTTTACAATAGAATGATTTATAATCCTTTTGGTGTATACTCAGTAATGAGATTGCTGGGTCAAATGGTATTTCTAGTTCTAGTTCCTTGAGGAATCACCACACTGTCTTCCACAATGGTTAAACTAACTTGCACTCCCTCTAACAGTGTACAAGCGTTTCTATTTCTCCATATCCTCTCTAGCATCTTTTGTCTCCTGAATTTTTTAATGATCACCATTCTAATTGGAGTGAGATGGTATCTCAATACCACCATGCTCTTAAAGGACTGTAGCTCACTCCAGCCACTTTAAGCTAAAAGGAAGTTGTAAAGATACATGCAAAGACCAGAACCGGTCCTGGATCTAGAAGGCCAGGTGGTGTTCAGGAGCCAAGGCTGTCCAGGGACTAACTAATCTCTCTTGTCTTTTCTTGACTGCATGGTTTCATTCACCTTCTCAGGGTGACTCCATTTCACATTTCACATCTACTTCAACTTCCTTTTTCTACCAGCTGGCTTTTTGCACTCTTTAATTCATCTCTCTGTTTTATAGGCTATGCTTCACTTTGGCTCACTTGAGACCCAGCATGCCTCTCTCACCTCTCACTCTGCTGTGGCTTTGAGCAGCAGCGGCCTCTGCTAGTGCTGCTTTTGCTCAATGCCTCTGAGTTCCAGAGAGACAACTGATTTGATTGGGTCAGACTGATTTTCCACGTGAATGGAAGATAACAGGGCAGTGGCTGGCTCCAGTATTTGCTGCCCTTGTCCATCAAGCATGCCTCTTCAGGTCCTGTAGGAGAAGAATTTCTTTACAAATACGGTGTTAGGCTGGGCACGGTGGCTCATGCCTGTAATCCCAGCACTTTGGGAGGCTGAGGCAGGCAGATCATGAGGTCAAGAGTTCCAGACCAGCCTGGCCAACATAGTGAAACTTCGTCTCTACTAAAAATACAAAAATTAGCCAGGTGTGGTGGCGTGTGCCTGTAGTCACAGGGAGGCTGGGGCAGGACAATCGCTTGAACCCCAGAGGTGGAGGTTACAGTCAGCTAAGACCATTTCATTGCAATCTTGCCTGGGTGACAGAGCAAGTCTCTATCTTGAAAAAAAAAAAAGGAAAAGGCAAAGAAAAAAACAAAGGTTGTACTGGCATGCCAGGCACTGTGATCAGTGGGTCTTCTATATAGTTTATGCAGAGAAGAAGACCACTTTTTTTTAATGAAAGAGTATTGACATGGCAGGCAGTTATAGCTAAATGAATTTTTAGGTCAGCAATCCAACATGGATCTTTTGACCAAATTACTTGGGTGGGAAGCCTGTTACTGACAGGCAGTTTATTATAAAATATGAGAAGTGGGCTCAAACAAAGAGGGGAAAGAATCTTATTTTTGTTCCTTTAGGTTATAGCATAAAGAGAAATGGGCAGGTGTTTAGCCATTGATACTTCCCTTTCTAGGACTGCACATTTATTTCATAAAGTATATGAGATATAGTTTTTACTCTGGTAAGTGATTTTGAAGTGTTGTCTTTGGGGAACCACTAAAGAAAATTTACTTTGAACTTATCTTAGCTTGGTGCATCTCTCCACTGATTATCAAGTTGTGGCTCCAGAAATTTCAGACAGAGTTGGCCTAATTGGGGATACTGCACATGAAAATGAATTGCGCAGCTGGGACCCTCAAAACTGCCTTGGCTAATTAACAGGAAGTAGCTTTGAACTTTTTGCTGTATTGGGCATTGTGATAGTTACTAAATGATTGGATCAAGTCCAAAACCAGCTAGAAGGACCCAAGCGTTTGACGACATGATTCTCATGCTATGAAGAGTGAGAAGACAGAGGCTCTTGCTATTGCAAGCACAGAAAACTTTCTTTTATTTTCAGTTATAGCACATGTGCAATCCTGTGGGGTGGGCAGGGCATTTAAACCAAACGTTTAGCTAAGGGAAGACCACTTGGATTATATATTCTTGATTTCAGCCAAAAAAGATTGGATAAAACATTAAACATGTTGAAGGTATAAAGTCTTTTATTTTCATCTTATCTTCTTTTTTGTCTATCTCTTGGCTTTTTTTGAATTCTAGGCTTGGATTGTAATTCATTGTGCCATTTCTTGGCTGTCAATTGACTTCTGTAATTTTCCTTTTTTTTTTTCATTTATAGAATAGGTTTATTCACACCCACCATTTCTATTTCTATTATTGTTTCAAATGACGATGTAAGCTTCTCAATATGTTATTTTTCCAGATGTTCCAGTTATACACTGTTATGTAACAAAATGCTCCAAAACGTAGTGATTTAAAACAACAATTTAGCACGGCCCCCTATCGTTCTGTGGACAATTAGGCTCAGCTGAACTCTTCTTGCTTGAATTCTCTCATGCAGTTGAAAACAGATGACAGCTAGGACTGGAGATTGACATTTGGGTTGAGACACCTGGGGGCTGGTCAGTTTTCTCTCCTTCTGCATGACCTCTCCACTTGCCTAGTTTAAACTTCTTCACAGCATGGAGGTTTCAAGGTAGCAGAATTCTACCATGGCAGCAGGCTTCTCTCAGGCTGAATACTCCCAGAGATGCAGGAAGATGCTGCAAGACTTCTCATCATAGTCTCAGAAGTTCAGAAATGTCACTTCAGCCATGCTCTATTAAGTAAGTCAAAAAGGCCCATCTGGATTGGAGGTGAAAATAATTAGACTCCACTTTCATGTCACTTGCAGCAAACATATATAGGGAGAGAAGGAATTGATGATGCCCTCTTTGGAGACTGTCAACAACCCCTGTTCTACATTTCCCATAACTTCTGCTCCATCTGTTTATCCATCTATCCATCCACTCATCCATTTGTCTACCCATCAAGACTTTCATTCATCTACTCATCCATCTATCCACCACCCACCCATCTATCCATCCTTCTATCCATCCATTCATTAAATAACTACTTAAAGACTGCTATGAGCCAATCATTATTCTGGGTGATGATGATATATTGTTAAAAAGACAGCCTCATGAGGATTATACATTAGCAGGGGAGACAGAGAGGCTAACAAATATATAAGTATACACTTTCAAACTGTGATAATTGTAATTAATCAAACCAAGTTTATGACTAACAAACCAACTGTTCAGATAACTAGCAGGTCCCAAAAGTTCACTTTGAGAGAATGTCATTGAAAATGAGTGACAGTTGGTCAGGAGAGGATGGGAAAAGACCCTTCCATGCAGTTAGAGAAGCATGAAACAAATTTGTCTTTGCTCAGATGTAACCACATGAGTGAGACTTTCCCTGAACAATCTTCTAAAAATATAGTTATCATTACCTTTTATTAAGTTTCCTATTCCCTTTCTCTTCTTGTACTTTCATTGTGACATTTAACACATCTAAAATACCATGTTCTCTGTTTACTTCTAGGTTTGTTTATTATATATCATACCCACTAAAATGTAAGTTTCTTGAAAGTGGAGATATTTGTTAAATAAATGCATAACTATGTTTGGCCTTTCTAATAATATTTTATTATATTTATACTGTATTTTATTAACTACTTTTAGATCTAATATTCTATTTACTGTGTATTAAGAGCATTGGATGGATGTTGAGAAACTCATCTTTCTTCCTGCTGCTAACCTACTGCTTGACTCTGAACAAATTGCCTGGTGGACTTCTGTCAATGTCCTCATACCTAGAACAAGGATGTTGACTTTTGTAGCTTTCTATTATTCTAAGGATCCATAATTTCTTTTCATTTTTGTACAGTGAAATCATTAGAGAAGGACCCAAGACTTAAATCAATTGACCTAATTCACATAAGAGAAAGCCAGAGGGGAAAAGAAAGGAAAGATTCCTAGAGGCAGCAGGGTTTACAAGGCATGTTCTGTGGGTGAACTTGTATTTTCTTCTTCATAAGGAGAGAAAAATAAGAAACAACAAAACAAAACAAAACAAAAACTTCTTTCTCCAGGACTTGGGTACTAAAGAGTAACACAAAAGATTCAACAAACAGTTTTATTATTTTTCTGTGCCAATAAAACTTTATTTGAAAGACAGGAGCTGCAAAAACAAAGATTGGATTCATCTGATCTTTTTTTTTAAAAAATTAAGTTTCAGTATATGTGTGCAAAACGTACAGATTTGTTACATAGGTAAACGTGTGCCATGGTGGTTTGCTGCACCCTCAACCCATCACCTAGGAATTGAGCCCGGCATGCATTAGCTATTTATCCTGATGCTCTCCCTGTCCAGGCCCTGCTAACAGGCCCCAGTGTGTGTTGTTCCCTTTCTTGTGTCTCCAGGTGTTTTCACTATTTGGTTCCCACTTATAAGTGAGAACATGTGCTATTCAACAAATATTTCTTAAACCTAACCACTGTGTGGTCTGGCCTGTGATGGTCTGGCTTAGTTATCCACGCAGAAATGATTTCCATGAGGGATTTGGAGAATAAAAAAATCAGGAAATTTAGCCTAGCAGATAGGAAAAGCCATCGCAGCAGATCACTTCCATTCCCACCATTGAGGCAGCCTAACCAGGTGACTGTGGCCTGGGCAGCATGGCGGAGGGGCCCCAGCAGTGAGTAACACAGAAATGGAGCCCTTTTCCTCTGGAGGTGTGCTCAGCAGGTAGGCACAACAACAGTACGACTAAGGCACAAGGAGGGTTTCCTGAAGGTGTGAAGGTCACATACCAGATGGGGAAGAGCAGCAGGAGCCATTTCAAACTGAACTACAAGTTCAAAGACAGCTGGTGAGTCATCCCCAGGGAATCAAGTATAATTGTTACTTAGACCCAAGCGGATGGCCTGGAATATATGAAACCTTTGTTCTTAGGCATAAACATGCACATATATTCTGATAGCTAGGAAAAACAAACTAAACAAATTTGCAAGACCCTCTTCAGGATTGAAGAGCTCTCTTAACATGTAAATGTGATACCTGAGTTCCCACAGAAGCACATCCTAAGACAAAGATTCAGGTATAAATTTTTACCTAGGGTTAATCCTAGGTGACACTGATACAGGAGTAGGGAAGCAAGATAGGGATGAATGACAAAGTGGTATCAAAGGTATAGTATTAAGTAAGTCACGACTGGGGCAACTGGAGCTCATCCTTCTGAAATACTCAGGAAAATAAAAATAGAATGCACGCTTCAGAGTCATCCTAGAAAAATTGAGGGGGCTGTGTGTGCATAACCAGTTCTTTCCAGTTATTCACTAGGGTTTGCTTTCAGGGAGAGGATGGACACAAATATGTGGCATTTTCAGACCATTGTATGTATGGACAGGGTGGGTCTTGGACGACAGAGCGGAACCTCGGGAAAAAGAATGCAGGTGATGACAGTCAAAATAGTACAGAATTGACTTGAATGGTAAGGATCAAGGAAATATGGGAAGCACTTGACTTGGTACAAGCCAGTACCCGTCATTAACAGCGTCCATAGAATCAATTAACAAAATGGGAAAAAAAAAAAAACATATATATTATGTGTGTGTGTGTGTGTGTTTGGAGGAGAAGAAATGTCAGGAAATTTAGGAAACAAGAGAATTCATCCCTAAAAGGTGTATGTGTGTGTGTGTGTGTGTGTGTGTGTGTATGTGTGTGTGTGTCTGTGTGTGTGTTTAGAGAAGAAAAAAAATGTCAGGAAATTTAACCCAGGAGGTACGAGAGTCCATCTCTAAAAGGTGTATGTGTGTGTTGAATGTTCATTGCAGCACTGTTTACAATAGCAAAGACCTGGAACCAACCCAAATGCCTATCAATGATAGACTGGACAGGGAAAATGTGGCACATATACACCATGGAATACTATGCAGCCATAAGAAATGATGAGTTCATGTCCTTTGTAGGGACATGGATGAACCTGGAAACCATCATTCTCAGCAAGCGGACAAAAGAACAGAAAATCAAATACCGCATGTTCTCACTCATAGGTGGGTGTTGAACAATGAGAGCACATAGACACAGGGAGGGGAGCATCACACACTGGGGTTTGTCAGGGGGAAATAGGGGAGGGACAGTGGGGGGTGGAGAGTTGGGGAGAGATAGCATGGGGACAAATGCCAGATATAGGGGATAGGGAGGAAGGCAGGCAGCAAATCACACTGCCATGTGTGTACCTATGCAACAATCTTGCATGTTCTTCACATATCCCCCAAAACCTAAAATGCAATAAAAATAAATAAATAAAATAAAAAAATCAAGACAGAGATGCTGTTAGTGCTTCACTTGCTTCATAAGCTTAAGCCCTGGCTGTGTCATTCATATAAATGAATGGCATATAAAGAAATACTCATTTATTTATGTATTCATCAAATATTTATTGAATTTATTAATTTTTTCAATTATTCAATGTGCCTATTAGGTACTTGGCAATGAATTAAACAATAGGTGCAGAAAGAAAATAGAATCTTAAGTTTGCCCTACAGTACAGTGTAATAAGAACAATAATAATTTGGAGACTGGTGTTAGATCATTCAGAAGCCTTTCAGTATATTTTGGTTAATTAATTACATCTCAGGTAGTGTTATTTACCTGGAGGCATTAAAGATGCTCCACATCCTAAGCAATTCACCCTCTTTGCTTCTGGGCCAACAGGCACCTGAGCCAACAGGTAAGAGAGACCATCATCAGAGGGTGATGCCCTGCCTCTTAACTCATCAAGTTTTTAGAGTTCAAGAGCAGTCAAGAGTCTGAAGCAGCACTAGATGGGGTGGGACATCTCCCTGGGGATCCTAGAGGCATGCCAAAGCTAGGATTTTTCTCTTCTGCAAGCCCTATTCCTTACCCTCTCATCTTCTCAACCTCTTTGACTTCTCAAGGCACACAGATCCACTTCCTGGGGACCAGTTGCTTCCATCCCAAAGCCAGAGGCCACGTCTAGCCTCCCCAGTGGGAGAATGCTGACATGTGCTGTGCTGTGCAAGTTAACTTGTTCTCAGTTGGGACAGAGGCACAAATTGGCCAGTCTGTCTGTTCCTACAGCATTACCACTCTTTATAATAATCATCATTAAGGATTCTGCTTGTAAATTCTGTGTGAGGACAGGAGATAACCAGGGAAATGAGAATGTTCTCTTCCTCTGGCAATCAGTCTATTGTAGAAGGCTTGTAAACCCAAACACAGATTTAGGACCCATGGGAAGCTCTTTCAAAGGGAAAAAGTCCAAGGCTGTAGCCACAGATTACCCCTGAGTCAGCAGCCTGCTTTTCTTCTCAGTCTCTCAGGGAAGTGGTAAGCGTGGATGACAAGTTCATTAAATCCAATCTGATTTGCATCCTTCCTCTCTTCTATGCATCAGACCATCAGACTTCCTGTTGTCAAACTTACTGAGTGAGATACTCACTGAAATATTTATTTTTAGGATTTTCTAGCTATAAAAATTCAGACTTGCTGTCTGATATGGTTAGGCTTTGTGTACCCACCCAAATCTCATCTTGAATTAAAACCCCATAATCCCCACAATGTCAAAGGAGAGACCAGGTGGAGGTAATTGGATCATGGGAGCGGTTTCTCCCGTGATGTTCTTGTGATAATGAGTGAGTTCTCATGAGAGCTGATGATTCTGTAAGTGTTTGGTAGTTCTTCCTCCATTCCTTCTCCTTTCTGCCACCTTGTAAAGAAGGTGTCTGTCTTCCTCTTTGCCTTCTGCCATAATGTAAGTTTCCTGAGCCCTGGGACTCCTCGCTTCCATAAGACTTCCCTTGTACTCCTGCCCATGGAGCTCTCTGCCTTCACTAACAGGCATAACCCCAACCTCCTATTACAAAATCTTTGGTTCATTTCCAATATTCTGCTCTTTAAGGCAATGCTAGATAGAATAATTTGAACATCGATTTTGCATCTGATAAGTTTATCTGTAAAATTAAATTCTAGAAGAAGGCATCCTGGGTCAAAGAATACAGACTTCACAGTTTTTTTATTTTTTTGAGACAGAGTCTCGCTCTGTCACCCAGGCTGGAGTACAGTAGCATGATCACGGCTCACTGCAGTCTCAACCTCTCAGGCTCAATCGATCCTCCCAAATCAGCCTCCCGAGTAGCTAGGACTACAGGTGCACACCAGCATTTCTGGTTACTTTTTGTCCTTTTTGGAAGGTAGCTGTGCTAACCACTACACCACCAACATCTCTGCACCTCTACTATTTTAAGTAGATATGGGATTTCACCATCTCTACTTCACAACCCATACTGGTCTCAAACTCCTGGGCACAAGTGATCCACATGCCTCAGCCTCCCAGATCACAGGCATTAGCCACCTTACCTGGCACACAATTGTTTATAGATAAATTTTATTGATATTGTTACATTGTATCTGTAAGGGTTGTACTCATTTATAGCATTCACAAGCAATGTATGAAAGAGCTGTTTCCTCACACCCTTGCCAAAGAGTTTTATCAAACTTTTGGATTTTAACTACTTAATAGGCAAAAAATGGTATATATCTCAGAGTAGTTTTAATTTGCATTTTATTAGGAGTGAGCATCAGCATCTCTTGGAACATCTTTTTATGTAAACTCTGTTGATATTCTTTGTGCATTTTTCGACCACGTTATTGGTTTAATTGTTTTTTAATTATGAGACATACGCTAGTCTTATTTATCCAACTAAATTGCTTTTTAATCAGATTTATGTATGACATTATTGCAATATTATATTCTTCAACTCTCATGTTATGGTTTTGGGGTGTTTGTGTGTGTGTGTGTGTGTGTGCATGTGTATGTTTTAAAGGATTTATTATGGATCTCCAACCCGACTTTCAATTCCCTAAGTACAGGACCAGTGAATTATGTTTACTTCTTTGGCTTACTAAATGAGGGAAAACAGATGAACTGAATGTTACCTGGAGACTGGAATCTCATCTGTAGTGGATAGAATGGACCTAAAAAAGATGGATCCTAACCTCCAGAACCTATGAATAAGACTTTATTTGGGAAAAAGGTCTTTGCAGTTATAATTAAGTTAAGGATCTTGAGAGCATGCTGGATTACCTGAGTGGGACCTGGAGAATCATTCACATACACACAGTCAACTAACTGCTACTGCTGAGGAAACACAGAAAGAGCAAAGGGTAGAAGGCCCAGTGAAGAGGGAGGGCAGGAACTGGAGTTAGGAGCCAGAGCCTCAGGAGCACCTGGAGGCCCCAGCATCTGAAAGAGGCAAGGAAGGCTTTTCCCCTGTATCATCCAGAGGTGGCATGGCCCTGCCAACTCCTTGATTTCAGACTTTTGGCCTCCAGAACTGTGAGAATAAACTGTTGTTTTTTAAAGCCACCAGTTAGCAATCATTTGTTTCGGCAGCCGCAAGAAATGAATACATCATCCTTAGCTCCTGGGGTCCCCTCCCTATCACATCCAGTGAATACACGTTACTCTGCAAACTATTGTGAACGGAGGAGAGGAAGGAAGGAGATACAGAAGGCAGAAGAGGGAAAAGGTGGGATTGGAGTTGGGTAGAGAACGTCAAAGAGAGAAGAAAGAAGAAAAAAAGGAAACAAAAAAGAGCAATGAGGTAAAAATGGCTTGACGTCTGCTCAGATCCTTTGACCTTCTCTTTGTCCTCATCTGTCCACACACAGCCTCTCTTCCTTCTTTCCCCCAGCCTCCCCAAACCCCCCATGCACCTGCCACACTAAGGAAGTTCATTTTTGTGCTGTTCCGACTTCCCGTCCCATCCCATGTTCTGCTTTCCAATCTGCAGGCGCCAGTGAAGAGGGGAAGAAGCCTGAGCAGAGGCTCTTGCTCGCCCAGAAAGCTCCGCTCCACATCCCAACAGCCACCCTAAAGAGAGGCTCGGGACCCGGGCCACTTTCCAGTGCTGGGTCTCCTGGGCTCATGCAGATACCCTAAACGTACCCTCAAGCACCCACTTGGAATGCTTCTGCTGTCACATGACTCCGCTCTGTAATTCACAACCCAAGTGAGTTAAACAGAGGAAGTGGCCCAGAACTGCCAAGTTTTTCCTCAGAAACATTTCCAAAGGCAGAGGAGGAGTCTGCGATCATTTTGAGGGATTATCTTCCGGGTTTAACCGAGGCTTTAAGCTTCTCTGTGCTGCCTCTAGTGGTCGCTGAAAGGAATGCTCCCCTAAAGGACGCAGGGGCTGCGGGGAGCAAGGGCAGTTGACTGTTTTTTTGTTTTTGTTTATTGTTTTGTTTTTGTTGCTTTTGTTCTTGCTGTGAACTATATGTAGGGGACCTAAGTGCCATCCTCTGCCCACTGACTTCATCATTGTTCACAAATTTCTCACCTACTTTTTGAAAAATTACTTGTTTTCATCTAGGCATTTTTGATTATTTTTACAGAGAGAATTTTTAAGCCTTTTTAAAAATCTCCCATTTTGTGTATTCCATTATTTTTGTAAATATTTTAAATTTTAATATGATAAAATCCCTTGTAGTGTACAGTTCTATGAGTCTGAACAAATTCTTAGACTGGTATATCAATCGCCCCAATCAGGAGACCAGATGATTCCCTCTCCAAAAATTTCCCCCAAGCTGCCCCTTTTAATCAAATCCTCCCTAACCTGTAAGTCTTAGTAACCACTGATCCACTGACAGTACTTTCATCCCTATGGGGTTCTTTCTTGCAGCATTTCATATAAATGAATTCACAATCTGTAACATTTTGAGCCTTGTTTCTTTCACTTATAATGCATTGATTAGCATAATGCATCAGTTTTGTCAAGAGTATCATTAGTTTCCTTTCGTTGTTGAGCAGTATTTCATTTAATGGATGTACCACCGCCTGTTTATCCATCTGCCCAGTGAGCAATATTTGGGTTGTTTCCAGGTGTTTGCAATTATGAATAGTATTGCTGCAATTACTTGAATACCCGTTTTTGTGTGAACTTAAATTTTCATTCTCTATGGTAAATGCATAGGACAAGTGTATGTTTAAGTTACTTTTAAAATGCCAAAATATTTTCCAGAATGGCTTTACCATATTGTGTTTCCACCACTAATGTATGAGAGGTCTTTGCCAGTACTTGATATTGTCAGTTTTGTTTTTGTATTAACCATTTTAAGAGATACATAAAGGTATCTTGTTGTGACTTTAATTTCCATTTCCATAGTGATTAATAATGTTGAGCATCTTTTTGTGTGCTTATTTACTATCCATATGTCTTCCTTGGTAAAGTATCTTAGTCTTTTGTCCATTGTTTTAGAGTTCGTTTTCTGGTTGAATTTTCAAAGTTCTTCATATAGTCTAGACGTTCTTTTGTCAGATATATGATTTGCAGGTATTTTCTCCCAGTCTTTAGCTTGTCTGTTGTTTTCTTCACAGTGTCTCTTATAGAGCAGGTTTTTAATTTTGTGAATACCAATTTAGCAATTTTTTAATGTATTAGACTTTAGATGTCATGTCTAAAAACTCTTTGCAAATATCAGGATTTTGAAGATACTCTCTTACGTTTTCTTCCAAGTTTTAAAATTTTATAATTTACCCTTAGATCTACACACCATTTTAAGTTAATTTTTGTATGTAGTAAAAGTATAGATTGACTTTTTATATGTATATTCAGTTGTTTTATCAGGATTTGTTGAAAAACCTATGCTTCCTCCATTGAATTATCTTTGCACCTTTGTCAAAAAATAAATTGGACACATTTGTATAGGTCTACTTCTAGACTCAGTTCTATGTATTGACTTATGTGTCTATCATTTTGCAAATACCACACTGTCTTGATCACTGTGACTTCATCGTAAGTCTTAAATTAGGCAGTATGAATCTCCCAACTTCACTTTTCTCTTTCAAATTATTTTGCCTATTCTAGTTTCTTTGACTTTCCATACAAATTTTAGAATCATTTTGTTAGCAACGAAAGAGAATTCTGCTGGAATTTTTATTGGGATTGTAATAAAGTGATCAGTTTGGGGAGAATTAACATCTTAACAATGTTTAGCCTTCTATTGCATGTGTACAATGTATTTCTCATGTAGTTCTTTGAGTTTATTCAACAGTGTTCCAACATGCAGATTCTGTAAGTATTCTGTGATATTTATACCTAAGTATTTTGTTTTTGGAGTTATTATAAATGGTATTTTTTATTTCAACCTCCAATTTTATATTAATAGTATATAGAAATGTGATTTATTTTTTAATATTTATCTTGTAGCCTGTGACTTTGTTGAATTCACTTATTAGCTCTAGGAGCTTTTTTTTTTTTCTTTTGGTACTTTACTTGAACTTTCTATGTAGAAAATCACACTGTCTGCAAATAGTGACAGTTTTATTACTTCTTTTCCAGTCTGCATATCTTCTATTTCTTTTCCTTGCCTCATTGGACTGACTAGGACTTCTTGTATTCTCTTAAATAGGAGTGATGAGAATCTTATTCTAATCTTGAACCCTGTTCCAATCTTAAAGAAAAACTGTTCAATCTTCACCACTGTGTTATCTAGCTGTAAATTTAAGTAGATGCCTTTTATCTCATTAAGAAAGTTCCCTTCTGTTCCTAGTTTTTTGAAAGTTTTCAACATAAGGGCATACTGAATTTGTCAAATGATTTTTCTGCATCTATTGATATGATCATGTGGTTTTTGTCGATGTAGCCCACACTGACTAATTTTGTAATGTTGAACAAGTTTTGCATTCTTGAAATAAACCCCATTTGCTCATGCTCACCTCTTTCTAATCTCTTCCAGTCCTACTCCCAAAGCCCCTTTGAGAAATATTGACCTACTCCAACTCTTTCCTTTTAGAGACAGTGACCTGAAAGATTAATGATTTGCCCAGGGTCAAGCAGTTATTTGCACAGCTGTATTAGAATCCAGAATCCTGACATTGTCCTATAAGATCAGATAAAAAGAGGTATTGAGAGAACACAGATCTTTGAGATCTTTCTTCGGAGAGAAATCTGCTCAGAGATTTGAGGAGCAGTATAGTGTAGTCTGTAAGAGCAGGAAATCGAGAGCCAGACCACCTCGTCTCAAATCTTGGCTGTGAGACTTTGAATAAGTTATTAACCCCCTTAAGTTTTGGTTTCCTCATGTATAAATTCTGGGTATACTTAATCAGCCAATGGCCACCTAATACTCAGCACATCAAAACTAAATGCTCTATTTTTCCTCACTCTCAAAACTGTTCCTCTTCCTCTGCTCCAAATTTCATTAAATGTCAATTTCTTCTCCCCAGGAACCCAAGCCAAATACTTGGCAAATATCTTTTTCCCTCCATATCGCTCACCCCACATTTGATTTATATCAAGTCCTATCAAGTCAACATCCTAAAAGTCACTTGAATCAAATCACATTTTAGCCATTTCCATGGTGATATCTCTAATGTAAGATTATCCTTTTGATATGTTTTCATTTTTTGCCAAATGACTCTAAGTTTACTAACTTGCTTTGTTGCCACCCATCTTGCCCCCTCTCAGCCTTTATGTACACAGTAGCAGTGAATAATCTTTCTAAGATCCATATCTGATTATGACACTATCCTCTCTGATCCCAAGTTTCAGCTCCTCACATGCGACTTTCATGAGCAGCCCCAACTTTCCTCCCAAGCTTGTGTCTCATTATTCTCATGTTTGCATTCTCTGTTCCCACCACATTGAAAAGTTTTCAATTATTTAAAAATCCCATACTATTTCTACCTTCTAGCTGTTTCTTCATGCTCACTTTTCTGAGAATTCTCTTGCCCTTTGTATGGCCAACTCATCCTTTTAGCTCTACTTTGATATCCATTCATCCAGGAAGCCTTTCATAATACACACCTTGTCCTTCTGCCCCTGTAAGATCTGGACATCATGCTAACATGCTTTTATAGCACCCCATACTTCTCTCATCACTGCCTCATTACATTATATAATTGCCAATTTGTCTACACTTCACCACTAGCCTGAAGCTCCGCAAGGTCAGGGACCATGTCCCATCTCCTCACTGTTGTATCTCAGGTCCCTAGCACATCTGGGCACATAATGGGTGCCCAGCAAATGTTAACTATTATTACCATGATTATCGTCACCATCATTGTGTTTGAATATATTCATGGTTTACATAAAATGCTAAGCATGACATCTACTTGACAGCAATAAATAGTAGTTTTTATTATTTAATATTCTTCCTCATTTTCTTCATCAAAATTTATATTTCTGAGCACATAAACTCAAAGTGAAACGCAGCTACTTCTCTTTGATAACTTATCATCATAAGATAACAAGAAAAAAAGAAAAAATGTAAAATATTTAGCATCCACATGTGTACATAAACTTCTGAGTGACATTTTCTTCCCAGATTATCTGATACTTAACTTGAGGAGAAAAACAAAAGTGAATGGAAGTTACTCTTGTACTCAGTTGACTCAATATAGCAAAGGTCAAAGATTACCACATGTATTTAAAAATGTCTTTCTGTGAGCAAATCATTTAACTTGGACCACACCTTAACAATCTCAAGAACAGATACATTCTTAGTTGATGAATAGCTTGTAATAGGGATCCTTATCTTTTCTAATTCTCTAACTTAGTTTGAACACAGCATTAAATGGCAAAGGTCTCATTGTAAGAATTGCTCTCTCTTCTTTGGAAAGGCAAGTTAATTATAATTGAGTTTTAAGATAATGGAAGATCACACTAAGTGACTTCTGATTTAAAATCTTGACTTTCTGAAGCAGAAAAAATCAGCTGAATTGTTTAGCAAAATCTTACTTTCTTTAGAATAATTCTAGAAATATACTTAAGACAAATAATCTTAAATACACAATATAATCTAGAAATACACTTAAGACAAATTTCTTCAGAAGATTAAAACCTGGGAAGAAATATTCATTTTCCTTCTAAGCAGATCTAAGGAGGGTTGTAGATTCTAGATTCACAGTGAACTCCATAGATCAGCAAAATAAATGACAAAAATAGGCCATAAGAAGCACTATTTCTATACAAAAATGTATTTATTTTATTTTGTAAGAAAAGTATAACATGTTGAATATTTAAAAACTTTTTATTTTACTTATTTGATTTCATGAAGCAAGATTATACAGATATGGGGTCTTGTTCTTCCACATCTGATATCCTAAGTGATTAAAATATTTTTATTGTAAAATCATAACTTCTGTATTTCAAGACTCCCAGGAAACATTACTTATTAAATCTATATATTTATAGAAATGCCCTCAAATTAATAAACTGTAAGAAAAATCTGTTTGTACAGATCACTTAGCAACAGAAATTATCTTTTATTAACAAAACACTCTTTAGCTCACAAAAAGATTCACCAAAAATATTCTTAGATTTTGAATTATCATAGTGTTTGCAGGTGCAGAGAATACATGATGAAAAAGGCCCTAAAATGAGGATAATGAGGCCCCAAATGGTAGATAAATTTATAAGTAAACAAAAATGTTTTACCATTATAATGTAAGCTAATGGGAAAATGATTTGCTTTGTCAAACATTGATTTATATAGGAAATGGTATAAAATCTAATAAAAGGAATTACATAATTCTTTATATAGCAGATTATATGTCTAGAAGATTTTGCCCTCTCCAAAAACAAAATTTACTCAGGACAGAATACAAAACAGACACAAATAACTTTAGCTAAGTTGGAACATAGAGACCTCACAAAGTTAATTAAGCTGATAGCTTATTTTCATCTTGTATCATAAAGGTGTTGGCCAGGCATAGTGGTTCATGCCTGTAATCCTAGCACTTTGGGGGGCCGGGGCCAGTGGATCACCTGAGGTCAGGAGTTCAAAACCATCCTGACCAACCTGGTGAAACCCTGTCTCTACTAAAAATGCAAAAATTAGCCAGGCGTGGTGGTGGGTACCTATAATCCCAGCTACTCAGGAGGCTGAGGCAGGAGAATCACCTGAACCCGGGTGGCAGAAGTTGCAATGAGCTAAGATCTACCATTGTACTCCAGCCTGGGCAACTAGAGCGAAACTCTGTCTCGGGCGGGAACAGGGGTAGGGGGTTGCAGGGGGAGGTGTTGAAGAGCTTATACAAATTGCAGAAAGAATAAAATCAATATTTAGGCAGCAAGGGCAAAAAAAAAAATCATAGTAAGCTACTTAATACTTTGATATTTTTTGCTTATTACTGAAAAGAAAAAAAAAAAAAAGGCTATAACCGCCAGGACAGGTTAAGCAGTGAGGGGCCAGAAGTAGCTGCTTTACAGGGAGGTAGTTTTCAATGTTCTCTAAAAACAATTCTAGGATAAATCTAAAAAATACAATGTCAATCAACTCAGACTGCCACACACAATTCCTCACATAGTTGATAAAACAAAAATTAGCTCTATACCTTTGAGTTAAATAAAAAAATTTCTGTTTGGTGCTCATCTTTCTCTTTTCAAAAAACATTGAGCATATTCAAATACTATAATTTCATAGGATATCAAATTATTCGTCTACTTTGAGCACTAAATTATTTTCTAACTCAGGGCACCCACATATCTTGGTGTTGCTTAAGGATAGGGACCTTGTCTTACTTACAATGTGCCTAAACCATAATAGGGGTTCAGTGACATTCACTGAATGCATGAATTAACAGATTACTAATATCTAAGATGTCTGAGGATGATGTAGAGAAAAACTAACATATTCTTCAGCCAAATACTACTGGATGAGACTACTGCCAGATCCAATAAGATGTGTATTATATTGTTTTAGAAATTTTACAAGGTCTACAGCATATTAGAACTCTTCTTAATGTCAAAAGGACCTGAAAAACCTCAAGATTATCCCAAGTAGTCCAGATAGAAGCATAGAATCTCAATTGTTTTTCACCTAAAAGGTACTTTAAAGACTAATTTGGCATAAAGAAAATGTGGTGTGTGTGCATATACATCTGTGTGTGTGAATACTACTCAGCCATGAAAAAGAACAAAATAATGTCTTTTGCAACAACTTGGATGGAACTGGAGGTCATAATCCTAAGTGAAGTAACTAAGAACTAGAAAACCAAATACCACATGTTCTCACTTATAAGTGAGAGCTAAGCTATGGGTATGCAAAGGCAGACTGAATGGTATCATGTACATTGAAGACTCAGAATTGGGGAGGATGAGAGGGGGTTAGGGATAAAAAAGAAATCACCTGTTGGGTACAATGCATACTATTTGGGTGATGAGTACACTAAAAGCCCAAACTTCACCACTATACAACTTATCCATCTAATCAAAAACCACTTGTACCCCTAAAGCTATTGAAATAAAAATAAATTTTTTTAAAAAAAGCATATTCTATCCAACCTCAACCTTTACAGATAAGAACATCCAGTCCTATGGCCGGGTGCAGTGGCTCACGCCTGTAATCCCAGCACTTTGAGAGGCCGAGGCGGGCAGATCACGAGGTCAAGAGATCGAGACCATCCTGGCCAACATGGTGAAACCCCATCTCTACTAAAAATAAAAAAAAATTAGCTGGGCGTGGTGGCGCGTGCCTGTAGTCCCAGCTACTTGGGAGGCTGAGGCAGAATTGCTTGAACCCAGGAGGTGGAGGTTGCAGTGAACGGAGGTCGCGCCACGGCACTCCAGCCTGGCGCCTTGTGATGGTGTGAGACTCTGTCTCAAAAAAAAAAAAAAAAAAAAAAGAATATCCAGTCCTACTTGAGTCATTTGCCTAGTAACACAGTTAATTAACATCATATATGGGAAATGATACCATTTCCCAGTCAAGGGCTCTTTCCACAACACCTGCTGCTTTTTATAAAATAACTGAATTATGAAGATGATCAAATAAGAGATGACAACTTTGTCTTATTTTTTACTGCTTCTTCATAGTTGATTTCCATCCCAGATTTAAGATATGTTGAAACTGTGGATTTGGGCAAACATGGAGAATAGGAAGATGCCGGGAAGCTGCTGGAACTACCTCAACAAGATACATGAAACTAACAAGTGTCTTGTTCCACCCTCACATGGTAGCAGGGAAGGGAGTGATTTGGGAGGATTCATGTTTGGCCTCCCTAGCGAAAGTAGCATTAGTCTTTAGGAGGGTTTGACTCAGTCCGTTTGAGTTCGTGTTTAAGGATATTGGTGAGTTGCTTAAAGGTACATGACCAAGGAGATTTGGACAGGACATGATGTTCAAAAGTCCATTTATTAACCAGATAAGAAACTCTTAGACAGATTTCTGGAGTGCAAATGTTGCTTGGAATGTAGTGGTATTCCAAGTAAATATTTTGCAGTAACATTCACAAACTATTCTAGCCTACATACTCCCACTCTTCCAAGAATTAGTTAAGTAACATTTTCATGTTGTTGCAGTCAAAGTATTACTGTTCAAAAATATTGCTAGTGAAGAAAAGATGAATTATAGGAACTTTAAGCCCTAATGAAGAAAAATGTACTTGATATTGAGTGATAACAGCTTTCTCCAGGTATCATTTATCACTGAATAATATAAAATTAAGTTTTCAGGGCCTTAGTGAATTAGGTAAAGGCATTGCACAAATACACACACATATATGTATACACATTCATACTATACATGCAAACATACAGTTGATTCTTGTTAGTCACAGTAGTTATGTTTCATAAAGTCACCACTTATCTGAATTATTAATTCACTAATTCACTGAATTAGTAAATACTGAACCATTGCTCCCAGGTGAAATAGAGGTTAGGTTCCTATGTGCCTCTTTTTTTTTTTTTTTTTTAAAGACGGAGTCTCGCTCTGCCACCCTGGCTGGAATACAGTGGCACAATCTCAGCTGACTGCAACCTCTACCTCCCCGGTTCAAGCAATTCTCCCTGCCTTAGCCTCCGCAGTAGCTGGGATTACAGGTGCCCACCACCATGCCTGGCTAATTTTTGTATTTTTTAGTAGAGGGGGTTTTGCCATGTTGACCAGGCTGGTCTTGAACTCATGACCTCCGGTGATCTGCTCGCCTCAGCCTCCCAAAGTGCTGGAATGCAGGCATGAGCCACTGCACCCGTCCCCTGTGTGCCTCTTGTCAAAACATTTACATTTGTCAACTGAACAGTACATAACTGTTTTATGTGTGTTTCTGTTTAAAGTCACCTTACTTAATACGTATTATTGATTCATTAACATTGGACTCATGGCCAATAGCATTAACTATAACACATGCTTAAATGAAGCTTAGAATATTAGCTGGCACTTCAGCACTATGATTGGGGGCCATTTGAGACAGCAAAATCACAACAAAAAGCACAAAATGGGAGTAACATGGCACTAAACAGCAGAAAAGGATATTTGTTGATAGTTTGAGAGCTGAAACAAGAAGGCAGACCACTGCCATTGAACCTACGTGCCCATGAGGTGATTCGAATTTTTCACCACTCTGCGTATGTCTGTCACTACCAAAGTGTGCTGAGTATGGATTTGGAAAAAATTTTAATAAGTCAGGAAATTTGCAAATATGGAATCCATGAATAATGATGATTGACTGAAAACAAGTACTATATGCATACATATATGCATATCTACATTCATGTGGCATTTCTCTGATGACCAAATCAGTTTGGGCCAGTGTCGCTGGCAGTTGTGACTGCTTGCAGCCACCATGTCATTTCTAAAATGTAACAAGAGCATGTTACCCCTACCTAGCAAGTTGAACATTTAGATACCCCTGCATGCTTTGGGTGGTTAGACAACTGTAAAGTGTCCATTCTTCTCACTTGCAGATTCTTAGAACTGCACCTTTTCTTGAGCCCCTCAAAGCCCCTATTTCTTTTTAATATGGTTGAAATGAGAAAATGCTAAGCTTCCTATTTTTTAAAGTAGAGGCAAATAAAAAACTCCAAACCTCCTCTACCTTGCTGGTGTGGGGAAGAATGTTAGTTAGCCTACAGCCCTGCTCTTCTCAGGAGCTGGCCATGGCTTTTCGTGTCACTTGGCATGAATCCATGGGAAGAGGGAGGGGCATGTAGACTTTAGATCTACTTATTGCCTAGCTCTGTTGATTTTCTGTGTGCTCTTCATCTGTAAAATGAGAATAGTAATGCTTATCTCACAGTGTTGTGCAAAGTAAAATAATGTTTATTAAGCGCTTTGTATTTTATTCTGATTATCATTAATAAGAACAATAATACTCATCCTCATATCAAATTCATCCCCAAAAGGGATTCAAGGGCAAACTAAAAAAAGTAAACACCTCCTACTGACACTAGATGCTGGCATGTTGATTTGAAAATACAGCCTGGCTGCCTTCTCTGTAGACCCTCTTTGATGTGCTTGGGCCATTAGCAGGACAAACAGCACTCGCTCTGTTCAGCAAGCTTGTGTGCTAATCACTCCAGGCTGTCAAAGCCATCAGCTGCCCCGGGAGCACTGATTGCTCCCCACCCTCTGCAGCTCTGGCATTCAAGGTCCATGTAAATTGCTCCATAGAGAAGCCGAACTTAGGTTAAGGTCAAGGGAAGGAGGGCTCTGTGTTCATCTAGGCCCCTTCTCTCTGTCCTTCACTTTTCTTGCATCCATATTGCCACCTCTCAGCTATTGATTCCTCAACAGCTAAAGCATAAAGAATAGAACATTTTGAGGCTGAGGAGTTGTGGTGGGAAGAGGAGGTTGCCTGAAAAAAGGCAGATATCAGAACAATATATATATAATTGACATATGCTAGCATATATTAAATATGCCAACATGTGGAGATACATTGAGAGAGAGAGAGCCAGTCATTTGCTATAAATACTTATCAGAAAATAAAAGAAGATTAGAAGTATTTGAAGTCATATTGTCCTACAGAAAAATAAGAGGGATCCACAAACAAAATCGCAGTAGTGCTGCATGATAATGAACTTCCTATCACTTGAGATGATCAGGAAAGGCCAGGTGACAACTTGTCATGTATGCAGCAGTGAGGGTTGGTTCATTCCCTCATTGAATCATTCATCAGTGACAGACCATCTAGGGGGCAGCAGTCCCTGCAGAAGCACTGTGGTCTTTGCTCTTGAGAAGCTCACTTCTGGAGGCATTTAGATGACTTCTGGTATCTTCCAAGTCAGGGATTTTATAATTCTGTATCTCTATATTCAGGACTGACACTTAGCAGGTATGCACTGGAATGACCTTATTCTCTGCTAAAGTGTTAAGATATTTCCACACTGGTTGGTAAACAGCCAGTGTGAACCCACCATATCCCCTTATTCCTCAGGATCCAGCAACTAGAGAGACATCTGCCCCAAAAGGGGGTCTCCAGGACCTGACTTTACCTTAACAGTCAGAGCCCTTCCAATTAATTGGCTCCTATAGTTTTAATATTATTGTCTCTACATCTGTATTTCTCACACTTGTTAGACTTTGAGTAAGATCCCCACCAGGCCGGGTGCGGTGGCTCATGCCTGTAATCCCAGCACTTTGGGAGGCCGAGGTGGGCAGATAACCTGAGGTCGGGGGTTCAAGACTAGTCTGACCAACATGGAGAAACCCCATCTCTAATAAAAATACAAAAAATTAACCGGGTGTGGTGGCGCATGCCGGTAATCCCAGCTACTTGGGAGGCTGAGGCAGGAGAATCACTTGAACCTAGGAGGCAGAGGTTGCGGTGAGCCAAGATCACGCCATTGCATTCCAGCCTGGGCAACAAGAGTAAAACTCCATCTCAAAAAAAAATCCTCACCAATTTAGCCCATCTACTTCTGTGCTGTTTTGGAAAGGAATTCAGTGAAAACAATGGAGTGTTTTATGTAAACAGATAGGACAGGGAACAATCTTGCATATACCCAAGTACTCTTAACAATAGAGAATTAGGTGATTCAATATATGTATCTCAAAAATCTACTTATAGGAATATGATAGACCCCAAATACCACTGACAAAAATTTTACTACCACCCTTTATTGAATGATCTACAGTATCTACAACAAACTAAACTTTGGAGTTAAACTAACACTAACCTATCAATCAAAAGCAAAAGTTTCGATCAGAAGCTACAGTCTCCTCAAGACACCACGATCCTCACAAAGAATGCTCACCCAAATTCCTGGAATCCCAAGTATCAGTGAGGAGTGAAGATGTGAATAGAAACTGGACTGCAGGGAGCCAACAGTTAGCAGAAAGGCCGGCCAGCCGCCAGGGAGAGGCAGTGTCTGTGACAGTCTCATGCTTTCCTTTTCTGCACTGTGAAGTCCCATGCAAGGCTCCAGTCTTCAGTCATGTTTGCTACACCAGTAGCCATGCTTAGTGATCCCTGGGGACTTAGGAAGGGCTGGGGCGAGAGATGCTCAGCTGCAAGACCACTGAAGGTAACCAACTGGAAGCGGGAGCAGCTAAGTAAAGTAAGAGCAGCTGGGAAATAACTGGAAGTGCTTGTGAAGACGGTATGAGGTGAGAACTGGGGCACCTGACTTGGACTTGAAAGGCTGGAAAATGTGGGGAACATGGGTTGCCCTAAAAATAAGTCTAATTTTATTTATAAACACCAAATTGTAATAAACCTTAATTTTTTAGGAGGTTACCCGTTGCACATAACTGAAGTCTTACGTAGCAAACGAAGTCCTTGGAACTACACATTCTGTGCAAGTACAGAAACTCAAAGAAAAACAAAAACATAATTGATCAGATCCCCTATTAATGGACATTTGGGTTGTTTCTAATTTTCTACATTGCAAAGAACACTGCAGTTGCCATATTAATATGCATTTCTATCTAGTTTTTGAGACTGTTTGTTTTTTCATGTTCTCACCAAAAAGCAATAATAATTTTTAAAACATTTTCATAAACAACTTTATCTAAATCTTTGTGCCTGTTTCTGATGATTTCTCCGTGACAGACTTCTACAAGCATGATTTTTGTGTGCAGAAATATACAATCTTTAAGCCTCCTGACACATTGTGCTGTGTAGTTTTTCAGGATGTTGACCAATTTACACTTCCATAAGCAGTTATTCACTCATTTCTTTATTCATGCACCCAACAAATATTTATTAGGTGTCTCTGATGTGCCAGCTACTCTGCCTAGAGCTGGAGTTACCATGGTAAGCAATCCAGACATGATATCTGCCCTCATACGATATATAAGTATGAATCAAATTGATGTGTAATTTTTTTAAACTGTGATAAATGCTATCAAGGAAAGTAAGAGGTGCTATGAGAGCCCACTTATGGAATAGATGGAGAACAAGAGTGGAGAGCAACCCAGTAAGAAGGATCCAACTCCACAGAGGCCCTGAATAGGAAAGGAGGAGAGCACATTGAAGACTGGCAGGGAGCTCCCGGGGTTAGAACACAAGGTGCATATACACAGTGGCCTGGGGTGAGAGGCTGATCATATAAACACAGAAAACATGAGAGAGAAGATACAGTGAAGTAGGAAGGTACAAAATGGTGTGTCTCAATAGAGATGGCGTCAAAAATGTCACTTCAAAAGTAATTAACCATTTATAAAACTATGGATTAAACAATATTGCTAAAACTACCAGAATTTTTAAATGTTCATTTATATTTTAAAAACAAATAAAACATAGTTTATATAGAAAAACAACCATAAACAGTAAAGAAGTGTAAATAACAAAAAGCACAAAAGAATATGACAGAAATAAAACTAATCATACTAAGTGCAGAAATAATTATAGATGAATTAAACTCTGAGAGTTAAATAACAAAGACTTTCAAAATACAATCACAGTTCCTGCTTATAAGAGGCTTGAAACAAAATGAAACAGAAGAAAAATTTTTTAGAGAACAAAGTTAACTACATGAAGGAGGTTATGTTAATTCCAAACAAGACCGAATTCAAAGTAAAAAATACATGAAGCAGGGTCATATTCATATTACTAAATTATATTATATTATAGAATAATATGCCCATGTATCCAAGAATCTTTATCTGTAGAATAACACAGTATCAACATGTATAAAGCCAAATAGTTCATATATAAGAAATCAGAGTATGACTATTATAGAGGTTATTTCAGCATATCACTTTCCATATTTGACAATTTACTAGACACATTTAAAAAGGTCATTGAGTATTTCAATAATCTAGTAGATGTATAAAATTTTCTATGCTATCAAACTCCTTACCCTACAAAGAGAGAATATACTATTCATTCAAATATTTATGAGACATTACAAAATTGTGGTAACATGAGACTTCTATGAGTCCATAAGAAAAATTCTTAAAATTTTCATAAAGCAGAAAGCATACAGTCTATATTCTCTACTACTAGAAAATCATAAATAAGAAAATGAATTTTAAATTTGAAAAGCTATTCTTGAGAGAGATCCAAGATGGCTGACTACTAGCAGCTCAGGATTGTAGCTCCCAGAGAAAGCACACAGAATGAGAGGACGCCACACTTACAGATGAATTTTTGTTGCCCACGGACCAGGGATTCCCAGCGGAGGAGCCCCACGGGTTGCCAGCGCGACTCTTGTGGCCGGCGTGGTGGTTTTGCTGGCACCCCAGCATGGCAGTTCTCGGTGCAGAGTAAACAGGACTGAGTCCCCTTTTGGTTGACGTTTGGAGCTCCGGGAAGGCAGATTCGCCTATTTACCTGGTTGAAAAAGGGATTCAAGAGGGAAGCCAGACTGGAAATTCCCAGGCAGAAAAGCACCACGAGTCTTAATGCCGCTGTTTTAGTTGGCGCAGTGGGTTGCTCAGATTTCGGCTCTGGGAATCAACAAGTTGGACGTCTACTCAGAGACCTAATTTGAAAGTTGGCAGTTACAAATGACAGGTGGATAAACTCACAATGATGGGAAGAAACCAGTGTAAAAAGGCTGAGAATACTCAAAATCAGAATGCCTCTCCTTCTACAGGGGATCATAGCTCCTTATCAACAAGGGAACAAGGCCTGATGGAGAACGAGTGTGAGCCATTAACAGAATCAGGCTTCAGAAGGTGGATAATAATAAACTTTTCTGAGCTAAAAGAACATGTTTTAGCCCAATGCAAAGAAACTAAGAACCTTGAAAAAAGGTTTGACGAAATGCTCACGAGAATAGATAATTTAGAGGAATATAAATGAATTAATGGAACTGAAGAACACAATACGAGAACTTCACGAAGTATTCACAGGTTTTAACAGTCAAATTGATCAAGCAGAAGGAAGGATATTAGAGCCTGAAGACCAACTTAATGAAATGAAACGAGAAGACAAGATTCGAGAAGAAAGAATAAAAAGGAATGAGCTAAGTCTCCAGGAAATATCGGACTATGTGAAAAGACCTAATTTACGACTGATAGGTGTATCTGAATGTCATGAAGAAAATGAATCCAAGTTGGAAAATATTCTTCAGGCTATTATCCAGGAAAATTTTCCTAACCTAGTAAGCCGGGACAATACTCAACTCCAGGTAATCCAGAGAACACCACAAAGATATTCCTCAAGTAGAGCAACTCCTAGACACATAATCGTTAGATTCACTAGGGTTGAAATAAAGGAGAAAATTCTAAGGGCAGCTAGAGAGAAAGGTCAGGTTACCCATAAAGGGAAGCCTATCAGAGTCACAGCAGACTTGTCAGCAGAAACCCTACAAACTAGAAGAGAGTGAGGGTCAGTATTTAATATCCTCAAAGAAAAGAATTTTCAACCCACAATCTCATATCCTTCTAAACTAAGCTTCGTAAGTGAAGGAAAAATAAAATTTTTTGCGACCAAGCAAGCACTTGGAGATTTCATCACCACCAGGCCTGCTTTACAAGAGCTTCTGAAAGAAGCTCTACAAACAGAAAGGAGCAACCAGTATCAGTCATCCCAAAAACTTACCAAAATGTAAAGAGTATCTCCATAATGAAGACTCTACATCAACTAATGGGCAAAATAGCCAGCTAGCATTAAATGATAATACTGAACTCACAAATATTAATATTAATCCTAAGTTTAAATGGATTAAATGCCCCAATTAAAGACACAGGCAAATTGAACAAAAAGTCAAAACCCTGGTATGCTATATCCAGATTTATCTCACAAGCATCGACACACAAAGACTCAAAACAAAGGGATGGAGGAAGATTCACCAATCAAATGGAGAGTAAAAAAAAAAAACAAAAAAACAGGAGTTGTAATTTTTGTCTCCAACAAAATAGACTTTAACAGTAACAAAGACTAAAAGAAACAAGGATATTACACAATGGTAAAAGAATCAATGCAACAACAGGAGTAAATGATCATAAATATATATGCAGCCAATATAGGAGTACCCAGATACATAAGACAAGTTCTAAATGACTTATAAAGAGACTTGGACCTCTGCACAATAATGGCGGGAGATCTTGACATCACATTGTTAATATTCGACGAATCAACGAGATAGAAAAGTAATAGGGAATTTAGACCTGGAATAACTAAACTTAGTGAATATCTATAGAATTCTTCATCCCAGGTCTCCAGAACATACATTTTTCTCAGTATCATATTACACCTATTCTGAAAGTGACTATACAATTGGAAGTAAATCACTCTTCAGCATTTGCATAGCATTTCACAGACTTAAATGAAATATTGGTTGGCTGTTTGTTATTTTCTTCTGTTATTCCTTCTTGTCTCTATTGTTAAGTACAATTATCAGCATAAAAGAGGTTTTTAATACCTATTCCTAGATTGTATTCCACCCTGGGCAATAGAGCAAGAATTCTGTTCTTTCTCCCCATTTTTTCTTCTTTCTTTCTCTCATTAAAAAAAAAAAAAGAAAGAAAAAGTTTCCAAAGGACTTGAAAAGACATTTCTCTGAAGACAATATACAAATGTCAAGTAGAATAAAAAAGGATATTCAACATCACTAAAAAAGAAAAAGAAAAAACCAGTCGTTTCTTCTCATGTGGGTCGAGTGAACAGCTGAGGACCTCATTCTGTCCTGGGCTTATCTAGTTGTGAAGATTACTTACAAGACCTACAGATAAGATTACTTCCTCTAGGTCTTGGTTTTCTTAACTGTAAGACTAAAAGAAATGATTTCTCAGTTCTAGGACTAACTCTAAATTTGAAGACCCACTTTTTAACCTACTTTTATATGTAGTTTTCAAAATGTGTGTCTGTTTGGCTTCTTTTTTTTCTTGAGATGGAGCCTTGCTCTGTTGCGCAGGCTGGAGTGCAGTGACTGTTCACAGAAACAATCATAGAGTATAGTGCGCTGCTACAGCCCCAAACTCCTGGGCTCACACAGCCCTGGTGCGGCCACACCTGCCTCTTTTCTTTGTTTTTGAGCTTATTCCAATAACCCTTTATGCTCTTTGCTATAAATAGAAACTTCTTCCTACATTTGGTGCCTTTGATCTTTTGTTTTGTTAGGCAAGAAGGCATCTTTCAGGTTTCCAGTTCGCCTCAAGGAAGTTTCATCTATATATTATGCCTACAAGAAGAGCAGTAATGCTACCCACTTTGGGAGATTTTACTTACCAACTTTGGGCAGTTTTTATCATTTAAAATCTAGCAAAACGTTTATGTCAGTGCTCTCCCAGGCCTTTAGAGTCTTCATGTAACAGGAGGCTAGTGGTTTGTCAGCTCTAAAGTCACATCTTCTGTTTCTTCAAACAGAGACATACTTTTTAATCTAAACAAGTGGATACTTTTCTTGGGACCATGCTAAAAAACAGTGGAGGCCAGCCAGTCACATAGTGTGATGTCACTTTTACATAGCACCTTTATACGCGATATTAAAAACTAGGTTTCCTGCATCAGCTGCAACCATGTTTTGTACTCTGTGGATCCGAGTCTTGGTGAGGAACAGCAGTGCCTCCGCAAAAGGCTGATGAGTCGGTTAGCTGGAGAGAGAGTGCCATCATTCTGGGTTGTAATTCTGATGAAATAAATAGGATGTTAACACTGCTTATGGAAACGTTTTTCAGATTGCTACATGGAATAATAGTATGGAATGTGAAGTTTCAGGAATAGGAGGAGATTCTTTTATTATTTTCCTCCATCCCCTTTGTACATTTTTAAAAATAGCCTGCAACTAGTTACATTTGTCTTTTTTTTCCCCCATTTTTATCCACAATACAATTAAGTTGGGTAAAGGCAGTGTCTGTTTCATGTAAATATATTAACAGGTCCACAGACACCAACTGAAATTAGCTTTATACTAACTTTTTCTAAAGTCGGTCCTTGTTTCACACAAATATTTTAACAAATCCAAAAATACCACATAGCTACTTGGAACCATATTTAGGTCTTATTATAACATGAATTTCAAGTATTTTACTTTGCAAACTTCTCTTTGAAAGATAATGACGTTGAAAAATGCTGTTAGGAGAATTGTTAATGCTGTTTCCCAAAACTTCCTGGATAAAGCAATTCTGTCTTAATGCTATTAAGACTATATTAGGTGGTTTTTCTTTAATTCATGAGACTGACGTATGTAACACGAATTCGACGTTTAAGATGAAAGTGTTCATAGGCACAGCTTGGTTTATTGTGTTTTGCTTTATTGCTCTTCATAGATACTGTGTTTTTACTAGTTGAAGGTTTATGGCACCCCTATGATAAGCAAGCCTGTCCGTGCCGTGAGGTGAACAGCATGTGCTCGCTTCGTGCCTCTGTGTAATGTTTTGGCAGTTCTCACAGTATTTCACACTTTTTCTTGTTCCTATATCTGTGACTGTGATCTGTGGTTGGTGATGTTTGGTGTTCCTAATGTAATCGTTTTGGGGCATCACAAGCCATGCCTGTGTAAGATGGCAGATTAGTCCATTCTCATACTGCTATAAAGATACTACCTGAGACTGGGTAATTTATAAAGAAAGGAGGGTCAGTTGACTCAAGGTTCTGCATGGCTGGGGAGGCCTCAGGAAACTTATAGTTATGGCGGAAGGCAAAGGGGAAGTGAGGCACGTCTTACATAGTGCCTGGAGAGAGAGAGTGCCCAGGAGAAACAGCCACTTTTAAAACCATCAGAACTTGTGAGAACTCTCTCACTATCATGAGAATAGTATGGGAGAAGCTGCCTCCATGCCAATCACCTCCTCCCAAGTCCCTTCCTTGACATGTGGAGATTACAGTTCCACATGAGATTTGGGTGGGGACACAGAGCCAAACCATATAAAATGGCCAAGTTAATTGATAAATGTTGTGTCTTCTGACCCACTGACTGACTGTTCTCCTATCTCTCCCTCTCCTTGATTTCCCTATTCCCTGAGACATAACAATACTGAAATTAGGCCAGTCAACAACCCTGCAGTGGCCTTTAAGTATTCAAGTGAAAGAAAGAGTTGCATGCCTCTCACTTTTAGTCAGAAGCTAGAAATCAGCCAAGCATGGTGGCTCATGCCTGTAATCCCAGCACTTTTGGAGGCCGAATGGGGGCGGATCACCTGAGGTCAGTTTGAAACCAGCCTGGCCAACATAGTGGAAACCCCATCTACTAAAAATAAAATAAAATAAAATAACAAAAATTAACTGGGCATGGTGGTGCACACCTGAAGTCCCAGCTACTTGGGAGGCTGAGGCAGGAGAATCTCTTGAACCTGGGAGGCGGAGGTTGCAGTGAGCCAATATCACAGCATTGCACTCCAGTCTGGGTGACAGAGTCAGACTCCATCTCAAAAAAAAAAAAAAAAAAAAAAATAGAGATGATTATGCTTAGTGAGGAAGCCATGTTTAAAGCCAGTATAGGCTGAAAGCTAAGCCTCTTGTGTCAAACAGCCAAATTGTAAATGCAAAGGAAAAGTTCTTGGAGGAAGATAAAAGTGCTGCTCCAGTGAACACACCAATGGTAGAGAAGCAGCCTTCTTGCTGATAGGGAAGAAGTTTTAGTGCCTGGATTGATGATCAGCCCAGACGTTGTATTTCCTTAAGCCAGAGCCTATTCCACAGCAAAGTCCTGTCTTCAATTCTGTGAAGACTGACAGAGGTGAGGAAGTTGCAGAAGAAAAGTTTGAAGATGTTGGTTTATGAGGTTCAAGGAGAAATGCCATGTCTGTAACATAAAAGTGCAAAGTAAAGTAGCAAGTTATCTGGAAGATCTAGCTAAGATCATTGATCAAGGTGGCTCCACTAAACAACAGATTTTCAATGTATATTAAACATCCTTCTGTTGGAAGAAGATACCATCTAGAACTTTTCCAGCTAGAGAGAAGTCAGTGCCTGACTTCAAGGCTTCAAAAGACAAGCTAACTATCTTGTCACAGCTAATGCAGGTGATGACTTGAAGTTGAAGTAAGCACTCATTTCCCATTCTGAAAACCCTAGGGCCCTTAAGAATCATGCTAAATCTATACTGCCTGTGCTCTATACCTGGAAAAACAAAGCCTGGATGACAGCATATCTGTTTACAGCCTGGTTTACCGAATATTTTAAGCCCACCATTGAGACCTACTGCTCAGAAAAAAAATCGTCCCTTCAAATATAACTGCTCATTGACAGTGCACCTGGTCACCGAAGAGCTCTGATGCAGATGTACAAGATGAATGGTGTTTTTATGCCTGCTGACACCTCATCCATTCTGCAGCGCAGGGATCAAGGAGAAATTTCAACTTTGAAGTCTTACTATTTAAGAAATACATTTTACAAGATGATAGCTCCCACAGACCGCAATTCCTCTGATGGATTTGGGCAAAGTAAGTCAAAAACCTCCTAGAAAGGATTCACCACCCTAGATGCCATTGAGAACACTTGTGATTCTTGGGAAGGGGACAAAATATGAACATTAATAGGAGTTAGAAAGAAGCTGATGCCAACTCTTATGGATGACTTTGAGGGGTTCAAGACTTCAGTGGAAGAAGGAACTGCAGGTGGAATGGAAATAGTGAGGTAACTCTAGTTAGAAGTGGAGCCTGAAGATGGGACTGAATTGCTGTAGTCTCAGGGTCAAACTTTCAGGACAAGAAGTTGCTTCTTATGACTAACAAAGAAAGTGGTTTCCTGAGATGGAATCTATTCCTGGTGAAGATGCTGCAAACGTTGTTGAAATGACAATAAGCAATTTAGAATATCACATAAATTTAGTTGATAAAGCAGTACAGGGTTTGAGAGTGTAACTCCAATTTTGAAAGAAGTTCTACTATGGATAAAATGCTATCAAACAGCATGGCATGCTATGGAGAAATCTTTTTTGAACAGAAGAGTCTTATCAATACAGCAAACTTCACTGTTGTCTTATTTTAAGACATTGTCACAATCACCCTAACCTTTAGCAACCACCACCCTGGTCAGTTGGCAACCGTGAAGCACTGAGGCAAAACCCTCTACCAGCCAGATTATGACTCGCTGAAGGCTTAGGTGATTGTTAGCATTTTTCAGAAATAAAATGTTTTAAAATAAAGGTATGTACATTTTTTAAAAGATATAATGGTATTTCGTGCTTAATAGACTACAGTACAAACATAACTTTTATATGCATTGGGAAACCAAAAAATGTGTGTGACTCACATATTGCAATATTCCCTTTACTACACTGCTGTAGAACCCAGCCCGCAATATCTCTGAGGCATGCCTGCATAGGAAAAATTTGTTTTGTTTGTTTGTTTTGTGACAGAGTCTCATTCTTTTGCCAGGCTGGAGTGCAACCTCCGACTCCCTGGTTCAAGTGGTTCTCCTGCCTCAGCCTCCTACGTGGGATTACACGCACACACCAACATGCCCAGCTAATGTTTGTGTGTTTTTTTTTATGTAGAGTCAGGGTTTCACCATGTTGGCCAGGATGGTCTCAATCTCCTGACCTCATGACCCGCCCGCCTTGGCCTTCCAAAGAGCTGGGATTACAGGTGTGAGTCGCGCCCGGCCGAAAACTTCTTTCTTTATTAAATAGCATCTTTGAATTGTATTATCTCCACCGTCCTTTTAATTACAGTGGCCTCATCTAATTTTATTTAGAAGCTTACGTGCCGCTTTCCTTGTCACAGCCGTTCTTCCCTGACGTTCATGTGGCTCTTGTGTCTCATGGCTCTGCAGATGCAGCAGTCACCATTGGGTGTCCTCTGATGGTTCGTTGTGTGAGGTGCTTGCATTGTAACCTGAGTCGATTGCAAGTTTCTGTGCTGTATCTTTGATATGTTCTTATTTCCCGAAGTAGATTTGTGATCAGGAGTAACAGCCTTCAGAACTGAATGATAGAATCCTGTTATAATGCCCTTTTAAATCTTAGTATCCTCATAACAGGTATTTTTGTATGCCCAGAATATTTTGTTGTGGCAGGCAGTACCTGTTCCTTTTTAAGTTCTGTAAGAGACAGGAGAAAGGAAAAAAGCTCTGAAATCAGCGTTTATAAATGTATTCATGTGATTCAGAATGTAGAGGTTTAGGCAGGTGGTTCAGTAGGTGGACTAGGGAAAAACATTTATTTTAAGGGGGAAGTAAAGCATGGGTTGATACTGATGTTTGCAGTCCAGTTTGAAGATTAGTTGTCTATTTTTTCCTTCCTGATTTTTATATTTATATTTCATTTCTGTTACACTGAGAAATCTTGGTCTTTCAGCATCTTAAAAATTGTTGCCTTTTTTTTTCCCAGTTCTTTTTAGTTTTGGTCTATCCATAAGAATCTTGACTCTTCCACTTTGTATTTACTTACAACCACCACTTTCTAAAGGGACTTGAACAGTTTTGTTACTCAACTATATGGGGAATTGAGATCAGACAATTTTACTTAGAATTTCTTTTACAAATATAGAACACAAGTAATTCTATTATGTGCTGTTGCTGTTTTGGTAGGAAAAGCAGTATTTCTAATCAATAGTTTTTACCAATCCACATTTACTTAATGGAATCTTAGCTAACTGTATGGGAATTATTGTAAGATAAACACAGATGTCAAATGAATGGGTAGAGCATGGTCTGATAATTGGAAAATACAAAGTAAAACAATGATAAAGTCTCTTTATTTAACTACCAGATTGGCAGGGTTTTAGTATTGTTTTTGGTGAGGAATGTGAAAAGGACATTTTTATACACTTTTGGTAGGAATGTAATGGGTACAGTATTTTTGGAGGGCAGGTAGGTACTATCGACATTAAAAATGAACATAGGTCTTTGACCCCAAAATCTCACTTTTTGAATGCTAGTCTGCATATGTATACAAGAACATGTATGTAAAAAGACAGTCCCTGAATCATTATTTGTAATTACAGTAAAGAGAAATTGTCAAAATTCTAAGTGTCGTTCCATAGGAGAATGAGTAAATAAATTATTTTATGATTTTCCTAGAGAAAACTGTGACATCATCAAAAAACAAAGAGGCAGGTCTCCATGTACCACCAAATAAAGATGTCCTTGGTATATTACAAAGGATGAAAGGTGTAGGTCTGTGTTGTATACTGACCCATTTTGTTTATAAAGAAACAAGCCTGTGTGCACCGGATTTGATAATTGGAAATTGTTTGGAACTTAATATTTTGCCCTTGTTTTAAAACAGCTCTTAGAAATTAACTGGACAGGACTGACGAATCTTCTGGATATCCCTGGATTGAAGTAAGTCTCATGTCCGGTCCCCGAGGCTTAGCCTGTTGAGGGCATCTCGTGCATTTTCTGTGTCTTAACAACAGCGTGAGAATGTTAAGAGCTGCGTCTGCCAGGTGAATGGGTGCCTTCTCCACAGGCTGTCGTGAGAAACGAGCAGAGGGCACAGGGGTTTTGTTCTGCCCACAGGGAGCTACTTGGAGGCAGCAAGCCAGGGTGGGAGGGCTCTGAGTGCCAGACTGAGCACTCGCCCTTCGTTTGCTTTTGTTTACCACAAGGTGTCTTCCTGCCGTTGGCATTTTAGAAAAGTAGAGACCTTTTAATATTTTGTAAACCAGTTTGCAAATGCTTTTCAGCATCTCTCCAGCCTACAGCTACCCCACCATTTCTGCCTTTTTTTTTTTTTTTTTTTTTTAACCTTTATTCCATTCCTATTTGAAAGGGGTTGGGGTCAGTATGGACTTCTCCAGGACTCTTGAGTGTGAGAGGTGAGGAACTTGGAAGTTTCGTATCATTTCACTGGGAGTCCCTCCATTATTCTGTAGCGATCTCGTATCTAAAACAGGATGAAAATGTTCTGTAACAAGCATCTGAGGCCCTGGAGGGTGCGTCCCTGCTCAGAGACAAGACATTCTAGTTGCCATGGTCCTGTTACCTGAAAACAGAGCATGGGGCTGTGGGTGGCAGACCTGTGGGTCACCACCACATAGGAAGTTTCGAAATTACAGCCTCTGAGTGCTTTTGCTGGCTTACCGTTTTATTTCAAAGTTAAAATGCATCACCTGTGGGTTACAGTTATATATTTCTAGTGGTTATTTTCTAGTGTGATTTGTTTTTCCTAAAATAGTTTAGAAAATTTCAGACTATTGTTTATTCCTGTATATTTGTTTATGTCTCTGAAATGGACTTTCTGAAGAGTTTTGTTTCATTATTAGGGAAAAATTAGGACTTTACTTACCTGAAATAAAGTCATAATAATAGTGCTTTTTAGGTGCTGTGGTTTACTGGATATAGAAAAATGCTGTCATCTTTAAAAGATCTGTGGAAAGAAAGCACAAATTTAAAAGATTGGTTAGAGTTCATTAAGATTCTGGTTGCAAGCAACAAACCTGACTCAGATGGTCTTACGTAGGTAAATAAGTAAATTTTTTTTTTTGAGATGGAATCTTGCTCTGTTACAGCCCATGCTGGAATGCAGTGGCTTGATCTCAGCTCACTGCAAGCTCCACCTCCCAGAATCAAGCAATTCTGCCTGCCTCAGCCTCCCAAGTAGCTGGGATGACAGACGACTGCCACCGTGTCCGGCTAATTTTTGTAGTTTTTTAGTAGTGACGGGGTTTTGCCATGTTGGCCAGGCTGGTCTTGAACTCCTGACCTCAGGTGATCCACCTGCCTCGGCCTCCCAAAGTGCTGGGATTACAGGCGTGAGCCACTGCACCCTGATGGTAAATAATATTTTTAAAAGGCAGTTTACCAGTGCCTGCCCTGAGCCAGCCACAGCCCTTCAAGCATGGGACACAGCTGTGCTTGTTTCCTGGTTCAGCAGCTAGAAAGCTGGCATGTTTTCTGAGGGGTTTCAGGTGGAGCCTGTATTGGGCACTGGAAGGGCTCTCTCTCCCCAACTTCTGACCCACACAGGGTGGGCGTGTTCCTCATGGACTTGTTTTCAGGCAGGCTCTTGCTGTGCCTGCAGCCACAAGCCTTTAGTCTGCGGACTTAGCTGCCTTTCCCACTAGGTCATGGGCTGACTTGTATGTGTCTACCACCCTTGGACAGGTTCCTGTGACTCCAGTGATCAGGTTCCAATCTCATGCACATCCCTAGAGAAGGCAAAGAAATAGATCACTTGCTTGAAAAACATCCAGTGAAACAGGGTATCCCCCAAAGCAAAAATTTTCACTAGATAGAGGAGAATAAATACTGTGTAGCCAAAGAGAACAAACATCCACACAGGTAAGTATAGAAAAAAGTATTTGTTTGATTTTGCCTTCCTTTAGTATCATAGGAGGAGTGAAATAAAACAGCATTATTGAGCATCTACTCTGCAAATATCATCATATTAATACTGGCAACCTGAAAGGGCAAAGTCAAAGAATGTGTTCTGCCCCGGCAAGCCTACCTTTTGGGGAAGTTGATCTCTGATTCATTTTATTTAAAAGGCATTCACACACACCCATGTAAATACAGACATGCACATACATTTATGTCTCCATTCTAGTTAATAATTTATATGTAGGCTCTTTTTATACAGTAGTCGTCTCTGGCTGTTTTATTTTTATTATTTATTTATTTACTTAGAGATCTCACTGTGTTGCTCAGACTGGCCTCAACCCCCTGGGCTCAAGGGATCGTCCTGCCTCAGACTCCCAAGTAGCTGGACTATAGACATGTACCACCGCACCCAGCTTCTGTTGTCTTATATGTAGATTTTATATATGTAATACAAAAATATACTCCTATATGTATATATAGAATTATGTCATTAAAAATACTTACCTAACATAAATACACATACATTGTTCAAAAAATAGGCTGTTATATAAAAGGGAGACGTAAAAATATTTATAAGTTTATGTGTATAGGTATATATAATTTATACATAATTATATAGATTTTATATAATGCAACTGTTTACATAAATGTTATGTACTAAAATTTAATAGATAGGTATGTAAAATTGCAGCTACCAGTTCTCAGTCTATCAAATAAATCACAGCTGTAACAACCCTTAGGTTATAAAAGTGAATATTAAATAACTATGAGGCCAGGTGCGGTGGCTCACGCCTGTAATCCCAGCACTTTGGAAAGCCGAGACGGGTAGATAACCTGAGGTCAGGAGTTCGAGACCAGCCTGGCCAATGTGGTGAAATCCCATCTCTACTAAAAATACAAAAATTAGCTGGGCTTGGGCACATCCCTGTAATCTCAGCTACTTGAGAGGCTGAGACAGGAGAATCACTTAGAACCTGGGAGGTGGAGGTTACGGTGAACCGAGATCATGCCATTGCCTTCCAGCTGGGGCAACAGAGTGAGACTCCGTCTGAAAAAATAATAATAATAAATAATAACTATGAACTTAACATAATGAAATCTCATCCCAAGCTTTATAATATGAGCATCCACATGCTATATTAATTGATTACGAAAAGAAACCTCAGACATTATAGAGTAAGAATAATGCCTGAATTCCTTCACTACACCATAACTTTGGGCTATCCCTATTAAATATCCCTGTCATGTTTTGATAAGTGGCCCTAAGCCGAGTGTTGAAGGTGTAAGAAGGGCAAAGATTATGGTGGAAACAAAATATGGGTCATGAGCAGTCATAGTTGCAAAGGACACACAGGGAAATAGTGATTCCCAAGAAAGTAATCACTGCAGGTGACGCTTCTGTGGAGGCCTAGGGGAGCAGCATCCACACCCGACAGTTCGGGGGCTTGCAGGCATACTGGGGTGAGGAGGCGCAGAGAGGGGAACCCCGCCAGGGAGGTCTGTCAGAGCTGCTGTGGCCTCTGAGGCCGGGAGTCTGTGGGAGGAAGGTGGGTGGGCCCTGCCCTGCATGGTGAACACACAGCCAGTGTCTGTTGGCTGAAGCCCTCTGAATCTCTGAAGGTATTAACTGTCTGAATAACTGATCTGTTCATAAGTAGTGTTATATATGGTTTTTCTTTTTGGGGGTTTCAAAAGTTTTTTCCCATATTAAACTGAAAAGTCCGTGAAGTGCTGGGTCATCACATGTGGACACTTTCTTGCAGTGAGTGCTCAGGCATTGTTTATTGACTGCTGATGATTATCACTGTCTCGGTGGATATTTTTGTATGTCATTACTTATGTATGTTAATAATTTTAGCATCTAAAATATTGCTGGCAAGAAGTGAAGTACTTTTGCAACTTCACAGTTCAGGTAAAGGTGTTATACAGCAATGAAACTTAACGTTTATAAATGCTTTTAAAAGTGCTATCATAAACATTATTTAATTCTCACATTTACCCTAAAGAATAGGATATATATGCTTGTTTAAATAGAGATGGGGGCGTCTCACTGTGTTGCCCAGGCTAGTCTCCCACTCCCAGGCTCAAGCGATCCTCCCACCTTAGCCTCCCCAGAGTGTTTGGATTACAGGCGTGAGGCACCACACCCAGCCAAAAAAGAGCTATTAAAAATATATCTTTGACCAGGTGTGGTGGCTCATGCCTGTAATCCCAGCACTTTGGGAGGCCAAGGCAGGTGGATCACCTGAGGTCAGGAGTTTGAGACCAGCCTGACCAACATGGTGAACCCCATAGCTTAAAATACTAAATTAGCTGGGTGTGGTGGCGAGCACCTGTAATCCCAGCCACTTGAGAGGCTGAGGCAGGAGAATCGCTTAAACCCCAAAGGTGGAGGTTGTAGTGAACCGAGATTGTGCTGTTGTACTCTAGCCTGGATGACAGAGCAAGATTCCATCTCAAAAGAGAAAAAGTACATTTTTTCCTTTAGCCTAAGCAGTTTTATTCACCTTACTGAGTTTGCTGTACAGTGATGTATAGTATCAAAATTATTAATGTGTTCAGTACTCAAAGTGTTGGATAATGGGTAAAGAGAGAGCAAACTAAGTTATCTTCAGTGGCGGCTAGGGTACACCAGCAGAGAACTGGAATGTGTGCGTATAAACGTGGACGGGGCCAGTGAATGTTATATTATTCTCTGTACTTACATGTATGTTTGAAATATTTTGTTAAAAAAATTAATGAGTCGTATTTTAGTAATTACGTATAAATTCTGTGATGAAGTAGAAATATATGAAATGCTCTTTAAGAAATTCAATTACTTGTGCAATAACTAGAATTTTACCTTGTGTTCTATGAACAAATTCTGTATCAATAGTCACCATAGTAGTATCACAACTAAAGTGTTGAAATGCTGGTTTCAAATATTGCACAGGAGAAATTAGATAACTCCTACTCTGTAAATCAATGGAACATTGTATCATATCTGTGATGAGTGTTGTCAAAGGTGAGGGAAGTGTTCACATGTCTGACAGTCCATTTGTTCTTTTTGTCTCCCAACTAACAGTGGTTTATCAGATACTATCATTTCGGATATCATATCAAATTATCTGGTGCTTCCCAATCGAATCACCGTTCCACTTGTCAGTGAAGTTCAGATAGCTCAGTTGCGGTTTCCTGTACCAAAGGTAAGCGTGTCCTGGCATCCGTTCACATTTAAAAACATCTTGGAGGCCTGCATGCCTGTGGGTGTGACATTGGGTGTTGTGACTCTTTGTCTCTTCCCAGCAGCCAGCTTGCACCTGGGTCTTGATGCATTGACTGCTTGTCCGTCACTCTCCTTAAGAGACTTGACTGATACGCTCGGACCCTAAAGCTTGCCATGGAGACAACAGGATGGTTCTCGCCCCATAGCTGTGTTCCTCAGAGGCACCGATAGGGATTTAAATCTGCAGAAGTACACGGCACAGACATCTTACTTACCTCAGAAGGCAAATACAGCGTTTGTTTTTGTTAAAATGGACAGTCCTCAGCAACAAGCACCAGTTTTTCTGGCAGTCATGATGAGGCTTCATGTAATAACTTGTATGTTTTCTCTCAGATGTTAGAGTTCCATTGCTTCTGAAGCCATTTAATGAGTAACCTGATAGAAGAAGCACTTATATAATAGCTGACCTGGATAAAACGGAAAGAACAGACCTAGATTTTTGATGCAGCTCTTGAGTTTAGCTGTAGCTTTGTTTTTATGGGCACATGTTTGGCATGTCTGGGCCACAGTTTCATCATCTGTAAAATGGGACAGTACCCAGCACACAGTACTGAGTTGCAGATATTGAAGTCACCTTTATTTGAGCAAACTAAATAACTGCAAAGTAGTAATCAAGAACGTGAAATTCCTTCTGATTATGGAAGGGGTGAGTGGAGTGAAGAATCTCTCCGGCTAAGGAGAGCTTGTCAGCAGCTCAGGTGCTGGATTCCACGTCTGTTTTGGAAGGTGTGAGTGGAGTGAAGGATCTCTCACAGGCTAAGGAGAGCTCATCAGCAGCTCAGGTGGTGGATTCCGTGTCTGTATTGGAAGGGGTGGGTGGAGTGAAGGATCTCTCACAGGCTAAGGAGAGCTTGTCAGTAGCTCAGGTGGTGGATTCCATGTCTGTTTTGTCAGTGTGGACTTTGGACTCCAGAAGCCAGGTAAGCAATACTGCTGCGGTGGTGTCTGTAGTAAGCAGTGCACGCCGCACTATTGATTTTTACTAAAACGGGATGTAGTAAGTTGGTCCCGTTTCAGTGGGTATATTGTTTTTATTTTTGTTCTCTGAAGTAGAAGTAGATCACTTTCTTCTGATGCCTTTCTACTTTTTCTGGTTTAATTAGATCTAAGTAATGGTACGCAAATTAACAAACATGCACAGGCACCCTTACATTTTATAAGAGTAACAATATACCAGTTAATTTGGTGCTTAAATTGGTTATATCATTGGCATTCAACAGATTTAATGTGACACTGTACATTAGAAAACAATGTCTTTTTCCCTAACTTCTGACGCTCGCCTCTGGAAATGCAGGAATCCCTTTACATGTGGAAATTCCTGTGCTCCTCTTAGGCTCTGAGTACAGGTGAACACCTGAGCATGCCTGGATCTGGCTGCTTTTAGCTACATGGGCTTAACAGTCAGTGCCATCAAGAGATGTGGCCAGATTATCTCAGCTTTAGACATACGAAAATATAAGCAAGAGCTCCTTCAAGTTTTTGAAGTGTGTTCATCTGTGGAGGGACATGTATTCCTGTGCTGATTGAGTCAGGAATATCACTGTGTAATTTTAAAAAAGGATGTGTGGGGGCAGAATGCTTCCTACCAAAAGGTGACTTGAGTATCTTTGTTTGCTTTGGAAGAAATAAGAGTGAATTTTTTTTTCTTTTATCAATAAAACAACATTTTAGGGAAAGAACTATATTTGTTTGTTTGTTTTGAGACAGGATCTCACTGTCACCCGGGCTGGAGTGCAGTGGAGGGATCTCAGCTCACTGAAAGCTCCGCTTCCTGGGTTCAAGTGATTCTCCCGCTTCAGCCTCCCGAGTAGCTGGGACTGTAGGCATGCGCCACCATACCTGGCTAATTTTTTGTATTTTTAATAGAGACGGGGTTTTGCCATGTTGGCCAGGCTGGTCTTGAACTCCTGGCCTCAAGTGATCTGCCCACCTCTGCCTCCCAAAGTGCTGGGATTACAGGCGTGAGCCATTGTGCCTAGCCAGGACTATGTTTAGAGTCTATAAATAATACATATTTCAAAGTTTTAGTTTTTTCCTCTCTAAAATAAGTGTAATGACAATATTTCATAGGATTATTCTAAAAATGGAGCAGCATAGTTACTGCATGTCTAGTGCTTAGTAGCAGGTCTGATGCAACCTCTCATGTTATTACTCACTGAAGCTCCAGAATCTAGTAGAGCTTGGTGGCCTGTGTCACCAGCCCCCATGAGATAAGCACGGTGCTGTGCTGGGTCCTCTGCACTCTGTGTTCCTCTGCCAGGAGCACTCTCCAGGGCTGCATGGGCTGCCCGTCCTCGTGTCTCTGTGGAGGGGCCATGCCTCCAGAAGACCATCTCTTCTCATCTGAGCCAGCCCCACCCGGGCTTTCCTGCCTTGCCCTGCTCTTGTTTTTCTTAGCATCTGCTGCCTTCTGTACACGTTTACTGCTTTTTGCCGCTGCTGGGATGTACTCAGCTGCAGAAGAGGGTCTTTATTCCCTCTGCACCCCCCATTCTCAAGACAGGGTCAGGCATGTAGCTATCTTCCACACCAGTTAAACGAGCCAGCCAAGGGTCTAAACTTTAGTTTGTTCTTCTTTTCAGGGTGTTCTAAGGATACATTTTATAGAAGCTCAGGATCTTCAGGGGAAAGACACTTACCTTAAGGGACTTGTCAAGGGAAAGTCGGACCCCTATGGAATCATTAGAGTTGGCAACCAAATCTTCCAAAGCAAAGTCATCAAAGAGAACCTCAGTCCAAAGTGGAATGAAGTGTATGAGGTGGGCCATTGTGTCAGCTGTGTCACTAGGGTGGTGGGTTGAGCCCTGAGCGTGGTGGCCGAGCTCTCATTCCAACACAGTCACGTGGGAGTGTGACTAATTTTGGCCATCATTTAAGTGTTCTTTGTTTAATTTCCCATCTTTTAAAAAGTGTCGTACCTTCTCTCCCTACTTCACAACATTCTTGTCATGCCAACAAGTATTGTTTTAAACCTTAATTGCATAATGCTATTATACTAAATGATCAGCAAAATATTTTTCATAATGTGAGTTGCTTGTCTTTCTTAGTATGAAATGTTACGTGAGGTTATTAATACAGTAAATGCAAAAATGAGGTTAGTTATATACCTCCTTGAAAGCCTTTTGTTAAATTAATCAGGACATCTTTCGCAGACACAGTTGCTGATAATAAATAAATAAATAAAAATTAAAATTAAAAAGTCAGGACATCTTCACATGTCAAAGAATAGAGATCTGCATGGTTTTTCATAACCATTCCACTGAATAGACACCTTCATCCGTTTACCCAGAGAGGCCTAGGCTATTCAGGTCAGCATTACAAACAGTGCTGTACGAGTACGTGAGTGTCTCTTTCTTTACTCACCCAAGTTTTCCCCAGATAAAGCTCTTTAAAGTGAAATTGCTGAATCAAGAGGTGTGTGTTTTTAAGGGCTGAACTGTCTTTCTAGAATTGCCCTACAGCGCAGCCGTGGTAGTGTGATTTGTACTCCACCGGTTTCCTCTCCCCCACTCCTCTGTCACGCTGGTCTCTTGCCAGTTTCTTACTCTGAGTGGTGCTAAGCAGGTAACTTGTGGTTATTCCAAGATAGCATCTGAGTGGAGCCACTTCAGGACTAGAGGGATGTGTCCTGGAGCTTTGGTCCGGCTCATGCCTTGCACCAAGCTTGTGGGTGACGTCCTATGACTTTGTTTTGGAGTGATTGAACTTGACCCATTGGGACGCAATCCAGGATCCCTAGAAGCAAACACAGTAGACTGTTACTGTGTGGCAGGTGTTTCAGTGACCTCCTGTCATCAAGAGGTATGTGTGATTCAAAAAAATAAGTGCATTAAAAAAGGATTTACCGGCCAGGCATGATGGCTCATGCCTGTAATCCCAGCACTTTGGGAGGTCAAGGTGGGTGCATCACTTAAGTTCAGGAGTTTGAGACCAGCCTGGCCAACATGGTGAAACCCCATCTCTACTAAAAATACCAAAATTAGCCAGGCGTGGTGGTGCACACCTGTAATCCCAGTTACTCGGGAGGCTGAGGCAGGAGAATCGCTTGAACCCGGGAGGCAGAGGTTGCAGTGAGCTGAGATTGCACCACTGCCCTCCAGCCTGGGTGACAGAGTGAGACTCTATCTCTAAATAAATAAATACGATTTACCACCAGAGAAGAGTACATGGTCATATTTACTACAATCATCATACTCAGTGTGTGACTGTATTAGTAAAAATGCAATTAACGACTAACCATTCCTGTTTTAGGCTCTAGTGTATGAACATCCTGGACAAGAATTAGAGATTGAGCTCTTTGATGAAGACCCAGACAAGGATGACTTTTTAGGAAGGTAAACAAAACCCTTGGTGGTTATTGGAGGAGGGCCTAGGGTTGGTCTTGTTTTGTTTTTTTAAATAATCAAAAATATGTTTTAAAATACATATGTATACTTGTTATGTGTTAAATGGTTCTTAGATATAACAATTGATTCACCTTAGATTTCTTAAAACATTTGTATTCCTATGTTTCACATTTAAGAGAAGAGAATCTTCTAGATCTCTGCTGTCCATTACTGCATCCACTAGCCTTAATTTAAGTTAAATTAAAAACTCTTTCTGAGTGGCACTCTCTTTGTTTACAAGACTTCATAGCTACATGCAGAACCTGCCCCTGTGCTGAGTTCTAGTGGACACTTCTATTCCAGATTGCAGCAATGGATTTTTTAAGTTTTTCGAGTTGCTGGATTAATTTTTATCAGGATATAGTAATTTACATTGGGAAAATAAATATTGATTTGTTCACTTCAATTGAACAACTAGTGTAGCTTTAAAAATAAGCTTTTAAAAAGGTTATTGTTTGACCACCATTTATTAATGATGTCCATTATTTCTAATAAATTTAACCTAATTAAGTTATTACTTGATTGAATTTATTGTGGCAAAAAAGATGTAGAGATTGAATACGTTGGAGAGGTTCATACATCATCAAGAATGGCCTTGCATGTTGTGGCCTGACTTCAGAGTTTTGTAAGATTTCCTAGGACAGCTAGGAACATTGAGAGATTTTAAGTCGGACAGTGATAGATTAGCTGCGCATTCTAGAAAAATCGGTGCGTGGATTGGGTTGTTGGGGGCTGAGCTTAGAGACTGGCAGACCAAAGAGGAGAGTGTGTCCTAGACCAGGACCAAGAGAAGGTGGTGTAGACATACATTGTCGGGCAGAAGAGGCTACAAGAAAAAGTGGAAGTATAATCATCCCATCTAGTCGTATCTGGCATCTGGGGGTGGTGCCAGTCTTGGAAGTAGAGGAGGTTTAGGGAACTGGAACGGGCGTCTTCTCAGACTTGCCAAGTGAGGGCTTCCATTAGGCTTGAGGCAGCACGGGTCTAGAGCCTGGGACCGCAGAAGGTGAGACTAGCGTTCCCTGTGCGAGTGATGGAGTCCACAGCAACGTGCAACCCCACCAAGAGGACGTGTAAAATAAGAGGGTCGAGATGCTTTTAAACATTTTATGATGCGTATAACATTGTAGGGAAAATGAGTTGTTTTTGTTTTTTACAGCTCTGACCTCAGGTGGGCCAGACTCAGTATTCGGAGCTCACAGAAACTGCACCTCACTCTCCTTTACTCTCCTGACACTGGGGGTGAGCTGCAGGAAACCTGTGGAAGAGTAGTCTGTTCCTTGATAAATTACTAGCGTTTTGTTGCATTTTTGGAGCGCTTGCTTATAGACAAATAAATGCTTAAGGTTGTTTCAGGAAGAAATGTGTTTCTATGTTCTAAAGTTGTTTCAGTAAGAAATGTGTTTCTGTGTTCTAAAGTTGTTGTATTGTTATTTTTATAGTCTTATGATTGATCTTATTGAAGTTGAAAAGGAGCGCCTTTTAGATGAAGTAAGTTTCCCTGGAGTGTTGGTCTGTTTACAGTTGTTGACTGAGTCCCTGCCCTGTGCCGGAGAAGCCGTGGACCACCGCTTCAGCATCACACAGTGTAGGAATGCTAATTAATGACATGAACAGCATTTACTTTACAAACGCTAAGAATTTAGACCTTTTAGAAATAGCAAATGAAAAGAAAGAAATTTAAGAGTCCAATCAGGTGTGCATTGAGTACCTACCATATGCTTGGAATTCTTATTGTTCCGAAGCATAAACTGACTATTGCAGACAAACATGTGATCCCCTGCAGGAGTTAGGGCAGGGCTGTGCGAGACGCCCCCTAGTGATGGAGATTTTCAGATGGTTGGAGGGAATAGTGGAGAAGGCACAGTGTGGTCAGTGAGGCGTCTCACGGGAGAGATACCTGTAGAGATGGTGGAAATTCATGGCAAGGAGACTCAACTTCCACCGTTTTATTGCTGTCAGAATAGAAAGTATCAAAAAGGAAACATTTGTGGTAGCCTCTAAAAGATGGGAAAGATTTAGATAAATGAAGCAAAATTAAACAAAAGCGTTGAATTCTGCTGCTTTCATAATCACACGTTTCCCTTCCTTAAGTGTTCAGCATTCATTGGCCGTGATACCTCCTTGTCTTGGGGGTGCCAGGCACTGAGTGGATAGTCCTGCTCCTGACTTCTATCACTTAGCATTTCAGGAGCATATTTGATTAATTATTTCATGGCTTTTAAGCTGATACAACTGTATACTATTTTATTAATTAGTATATAGTGATGAATTCAAACAGATTATTTGATGCTGAAATTCAGTGTTTGGAATCATTATTGTGTTATCTCTTGTCCTGTATGTTCCATTAAAGGCCATTTGGTGGGGTATGCTTGCCCACACCTGTGGTTTTAGCTGCTGGGGAGGTTGAGGTAGGAGGATCAGTTGAGCCCACCCTGGGCAACATAGCAAGACCTCCATCTCAAAAAAAAGAATTCCATTCATAGAAGACTTTTCTGTCTCTAGGTATTGCTAGAAAACATTTGAGTTCTTAGTGTAAAGTAGGGATATTACTAGTACTTGCTTAGGGTTTCCTGTGGGGTCGAGGGCTTGGTGCATGTAAAGCACTTAGAATGGTCTGCTCACCCCTGCCACCGTCATTGTCTCCAAACCTGAGGTCACAGGTGTCCGCAGAGCGTAGAGCTGGATGGTGAGGCTCAGTCTTCATGTCACTGAGAACTGTTGATGCCTCACAGTTAGTGAACAGCACGTAGCATTGGTAGAGACGGGGTTGAATTTGGATTTTCGATTCAGAAGAACTTTTGCTGAACTTAAGCATTTTCTCTTCAGTGGTTCACTCTGGACGAGGTTCCCAAGGGGAAGCTGCACTTGAGACTGGAGTGGCTCACGCTAATGCCAAATGCATCGAACCTCAATAAGGTGCTGTGAAGTGTTTTCTCTTGAAACCTGCTTAACCAACTACGCGTCATAACGGACATGGATCTCTTTAAGTTGTGTTGCCACTTTATTTTTTTTTTAACAATTATAACTAATTTTCATTATTGTGTAATAATTCACTACAGTAGCATCAGGGATAAATTAAAGATAATGGAATTTTTTTTTAAGATAATGGAATTTTTAAAATGAAATTTTATAGGTCATTCACGCCTGTCTCATGAGATCTTCAATTTTGTGCTTGTTACAGTACAGGGATTTGTAGAGCCAGAAATCACCTGAGTGCTTAATTTAATCGATTTATATGGAATAATAATCTTGTTATTTAAAAGTAATCAATATTCTGTAATCAGATAGAAATCCTCTCCGATCCTGTGGGAACATGGCTGCTAATCAGATTGAAATCCTCTCCAATCCCGTGGAAACATGGTTGCTAAGGCTTTTTTCCTTTCCTTTTAGGTGCTAACTGACATCAAAGCTGACAAAGACCAAGCAAATGATGGTCTTTCTTCTGCATTGCTGATCTTGTACTTGGATTCAGCAAGGAACCTTCCGGTAGGTAACACAGTGGTAACACATTTGGGTGGTTACTTCCTAGCAGCTGCTCTTGCTCATAACCACTGCTTTGTGCAGCACTTGCGTCACCGGTTCTCGTCTTGTGTTTTCACTTTACGTCCTTTCATGTCCTAGTGCGAGAGAGTGGCAGTGAAGAGGAGAGTGTTAGTGTTTGCTCTGGGAGTGCATATATTCACATTTACACATTTAGTTGGATTTATCCAGTACATAGGAAAAGAAGATGACTAGTAGTTAGGAGAAGATAACTCTCTAGAAAATCACTGAGTATTAAAACTTAGTTGCCTTAGGATGGAAATGGTCTCTATTTGAAATGGGAATAAAATGAAGCAGCTCTGATTACAAAATCCAGACTCATCCTGGCTATCACAGGGCTGTGCTGAGCTGCTGGGCCTTGGTGATCCCCGGGACGTCAGGTGGTAGAATGGTGCTGCTGCAGGAGTGTGGCGGCCTCTGGGTGCCTGGGACGTTTCTACAGAACAAAAGGAAACCTTGCTTCAGAATGATCTGCCAAGGTCAAGACACTGCCTAAAAGCATATACTTTTGCTTGTATCAGAATTGTTTCATTCTTAGAGAAAAACTGTAAAATACCATTTTATAGGTAATGACTGTAACCACAGAGAAGGAAGATCTTACTAATTCAGTCTTGTGAGGCATCGTGTGACCTCCCGCCACAGTACCTTAAACCCCACTACTGAGGGCAGTGGTGTCGGCCTTCGTCATGTCTCTTGTTGGATGATTCTTTGGAGTGCCCATGCACTTGCTGACTGGACACTCAGTCTTTCATTTCATTATGTCCATGGCTGTTTTTGTTGGAGGAAAGACTGCAGCCACCGATGCAGAAGTTCCTTTCCTCCTAAAGTTGTCCATTGCATAATTATTCCTCCATAGTAAATACTCATCCACCCAAGTGCATTTGTAAATAAATCATCTTCCTGTGTCTTTCCTCCCTTTGTCAGTGTTTAGCAGGGAGATAGACAAGAAGGCAAAGAAGCGTTTAACTCACTTCTCAACACACATCCTGGACCTAAGTTACGGCCTTTGATCCCCACATAGTCTTGCCTTGCCAGGGTCAGACTGCACTTCATGGTTCACGAGATGCACACCCTTAGCTTCCTCCAGCACCTTCACGTTCTGAGAACTGCATTTCCTTGAGCTTTGTCCAGAAATGAAGTAAATATTTGTGCATCAGTGCATTTTATTTAAAGTTATCTACAATTAAGATATGATGTATCACTTACATTTAATACTGGGAGGATGGGCTTGTACTCTTTGTTGTATGTAATTGTATATGTTTGCACTGTTTATTTCAATGAAGCTTTCTTGATTGATTTTAACTTCTTAAATTCTTACATTTCTCTTAAAGTATTTACGTTAGCCTTTGACCAGTCTTTCAGTCTAAAGTCTATGACTTTATTTGTTACAATTTCAATTTGGAAAAAGTTATTTCATTAAGTATTTAATCTTTCCATAGAATTTCTATACAATAGAATGTTTCGCTTTTAGCCACAGTAATGTTTGTTATAAAGTCTTCCATAATGCCTGATGGAAGTGAATTTGCTTTCTATTTTAGGGTAGAGAGAATAGTATCAGTGAATTAGATACAAAGGATTAGGCCTTTTTAGAACCGTGTGTTTTGCCACATTAAATCGAAGTTTGAATAATGTCACATAAGAAAAAAAAACCCAAAGAGAATGTGTTGATCTTCTGTTAAAAGGGCACTTTGTGCATGGAATGTTCTGTGGCCGTCAGAGGCAAAGGGTCTTTGCAGAGCGCACCGGGCACTGGATTAAGGGCGTCCCTGCGAGCTGTGGGATTCTTTGGCTCTGCCTCTGCACTGTCTGTGGTGCTCCTGGTGCTCTCATTGACCACAATCCACCGTTCTCTGCTTTCTCCCCCGGCTCCACTGCCCTAAGAGCATCTACGAGGGAAACTTTGGGTGTGGCTACTTAAAAGAGAGGCGAGCGTCGGGACTAGTGTTTTGTGAAAATACCGCCTCAGTCTATAGAGCACTATTTGTGAGTCCTCTGGGGTTCTTTCTTCCTTTGTCTGTTTGGAGACTGCCAGAATGTGGACTGGAACTTCTAACGCAGTTGGCTGGCGGTGGACTGATGTCGCATGCTTTTATTTTGTTGCATGATTTTAATTATTGTGTGTTTATTTTGTGCTTGTTTCGTGAAACGTAACACTGTTGTAACATTGGCAAGAACATCTGACGATGAGATGAACAACCTTGGCGAGTGGAGAAGCAGCCTTATGTTCCTGAACTGCTACTGGCTCATTAAAAAAAAGCTCTTCTGAGGAAGAAATGAAGCCATAATGATTAAAGTTCATTTTCTTGTGGTTCATCTCAATGTATGAGATGTAAATTTTTTGGTAAAGGTTCTCAAAACTGTTTAAAAAAACTACTATTCCTTTTTTCCCGCCACTTCTTTTTTTTTTTTTTTTTTTTGAGATGGAGTTTCGCTCTTGCCCAGGCTGGAGTGCAGTGGTCTACGCTAACTGCAACCTCCGCCTCCCAAGTTCAAGTGATTCTCCTGGCTCAGCATCCCAAGTATCTGGGATTATAGGCACCTGCCACCGTGCCCAGCTAATTTTTGTATTTTTAGTAGAAACAGGGTTTCACCATGTTGGCCAGGCTGGTCTCAAACTCCTGACCTCAGGCAATCTGCCCGCCTCAGCCTCCCAAAATGCTGGGATTACAGTTGTGAGCCACCACACCTGGCCTACTATCCCCTCCTGACCAAACACAGAAGAGTCAGAACTAGGGCTTTCTTTGAAAACCCTGCTGTGTAATCAACTCTCAGTCACTTGGGGGATGGTCATGAGAACACAGAAATTCGCCCATTTTTTAATAAAAGTGTGCCTTTCCACACAGGGTTTACCTGGAGCTTCTAAGGGAGAGGAAAACTATATTAAGTTTGTGATTTGCTTTCTTTTAAGACACGTAGAGAACGTCCTGGACTGGATAATCGAGCATGTCTTTGTTCCCATCTCATTAGATGTTGCCTGTTGCCTATGGTCTGTGTGTCTGGCACCTGGACTCCTGTGCTGTTCTTGGTGCCTTTGCCTTCGATAGAGAGCCATTTTCACTTGCTTCAGGGTCACAGGGGCCAGCAGCGTCTCAGTCATTAGCCTAGAATGTCACTCTGCAGACTTCATCTAGTAGTCAGTGAGATTCCTACAGCCCAGTTGTCCCTTAGTAGAGTAGTGATAGTGCTTTGCATTTTTGTAGAGTTTTCATTTCTGTTTCCAAAGGATTTCCCTACGCATTCTCAGTTTATTCTTATTTTTTTTAAGTAGGGGTAGGGGAGGGGGCAAAACTTGAAGAGCAAGTATTTTGCCGTATCTCACAGATGAGGAAAATTAAGACCCTGAAGGGCTAGATGAGCTGTTCAGAGTCACACCAATAATAAGTGGAAACCATGATCTCTCTGTTTACTCATATATATCTAAGGCCTTTAAAAAAGTCAGAATGAGGTCAATGGTGCATAATGGCAGCAGATTCTGTTACTTTTAAGAAAATAATTTTCTGCTTCTGGTAATTGTTAGCAGAAAATTTCATCACAGACTAGTATAAATGTGATGAGATCGTTCCACGGTGTACATTGTTAGTTTATCTCCAATAGCTTTTCCAATTTGCTTTTTCCCGTTCTACAGCTGCCTTTTGCAGAAAGGAAATATCTCTGAACTCGAATCAGGAGGGTTACCAAAATCGGCTTTCCTGCAGCATTATCGAAGTCATCCGCTGTGCTCATTATTAGAACATATGCATCACCTCAGATGTTCTGTAAAATAAATTGGAACTTTTTTTCCCACCCATTGGTTTTCAACATGAAGTCAGATCAGTGCTTCCTCCTTTTTCCCCAGAAGGCTGAGACCATTTTACTGTCACTGGTAAAGGCTTTGATGGCTGGCAACCCAATGCTCTCTTACTTCCTGCCACTCAAAATCACCTTTAATTCCAGTTCCAGAAGTGCATTACCACCAGCATTCCCCATCTGCAAACTTAAAAGACAACAGGAATTTCTCCTAGGCTAGAAATGACCACTTCATCATGTAGACTCTTAGAACATTGCCCTCCTTCTTTTGATCAAATACTGGGCTTTAATTTCAGGCTTTAACAAGAAGGACTTTCTCTGACTTGTGGTGGCCAGCTTTGGCATCTTAAGCCTGATATGACAGCATAGTTAATGAGCATGTTCCAGGAGCCAGGGAGGGGTCTCAGGGTGCCACATGTTTAATCCCCAGACCCTCATTATCACTTTACAGATAAGGAAATTGAGACAGCACCAAAAGCCCGGATGACGCAGACTAGAGATTCCCAGGCACAGGGTCATGGCAGAGCTGGGATTGGAACTCAACGTGGGCCCAGAGTCTGGGTGCTTGGCACCTCCTGTCCACTCCATCCTAGTACAAAGCAAATTTATTGTCACTTTATTAAATTTATAGAGTAATAAGTCTGTATATGGAATTCATCTGAGATGAGTAGTATTTAGACTCCATCTAAAATAAATAAATAAATAAACAAACAAACCACAGGTGACTGCCACTGCCTCCTGATGGTGAGTGACCCAAGGCCACAAGACATGTAACTCCAGAGGCCTCCCGACGGAGCACCTGCCTGAAGCCCTTGCATAGTCTAGTACGTCTCATCACCAGAGCCACACAGCTGTCCATGGCCTTATACGGCTTCTCCTGCAACCCCTACCCACACAGCACAGCCTCTCTCCTTATTCTACTTCAGTTGATGCATGTTAAAATAAGTGTCTTTGGTACAGGCCATATCTATCCAAAAGTGAGCCTCAGGAAGGGTTCTTAGGATATCTGAAGAATTTCAGTCTGCGAACTTCAGGGCAGCAGAGTTCCCATCCTCACTGTATATGAACACCTGGGAAGTTGTGTGAAGAATGCCCTTGTCCAGCCTCCACCCAGAGATGGACGCAGTGGATCCAGGGAGTTTTGAGAGCTCTACCGGCAGCTTTAGGTTGAATTCCTGCCTGTCTGCATGTTCCATCTTCTCTCCTGGCCCGGCCTGCCAGTCATGGAAGATTGAGAGGCTAATTATTAATCTTTCATCATTATAAAATCTTCTGTTTAGTTTAAAAAAAAAATCAAACAGTTCAGCTTGTCACAAGTTTGAAGTTAATTACAACTAAATGATAAATTATTTAATCTTGAATAGTAGTCCTAGAAGGAGCTTGCAAAACAACTCAGTCTTGTCCTTTTGAGGGCAAGAAACTAATGAATTGGCAAAAAAATCAATAAAAGTAAACATAAAACGCATAATCATAGGACTATATTTAGAGCCGGAGAAGCTTCTGCAGGGATCCAGCCAGCCTGTCTCCTACCCCTGAAAAGGACGCTTGGTGTTGGGTGGGAAGGTGCGTCTCAGCGGCTTTTCCAGGACCTGCCCTGAGAGTGACTTGGACGGCTGCGGCCCGTTGATTGTACTTCAGATAAAACCTTTAATAATGATGGGTATTTTAGGGGTTTATTCAGGCAAAGAATAGTAAATAGAACCCTTTCCTAAAGTCTCACTCTTATATTTTTAAAACCACAAAGGATCAGGAGGGTGGGGGTAGTAAAAGATTATTAGTCATAGAGAATAAGGAGGTGTCTTTTGGTATTTATAGATTAAAGGTTCATTCTAAGAGAAAGTCTTATGCATAAAGAGTTTTGTAGGTGGCTTTTTGGTTGTTTGTGTAATTCTCGGTGGTTTTGTTTAAAGATTTTTCTTTGTTTATTCCCATAAATTGTCATGTCTTTAACCTTACGTAAACTTCATTGCATGTTTTATTAACCCTTGGCATATTCGTTTTCTTCTGACTTGAAAGAGTAACCCATTAGAATTTAACCCCGATGTCTTGAAGAAGACTGCAGTTCAGAGAGCTTTAAAGGTAAACTAATAGTTTTCCCTTCAGGTTACAAAGTTAATTAAAACATATTGAAAGAGATGATACTTTGTCTCATAAGTTTATTTGGCAAATTACCTCCCATATTAATATAGTAATTAATTGTCTAGTAGAAGAGATCCTACTTTTGTTATCTAATAATTAGTAGTTAGAACAATTTAAGTCAACTTTGAAGGTAAATTTAATAAAGTACTAATATGATAAATTATTTTCCTGTTGGCCTTAGGTAACTCTCTCTAAGGTGATTTAAATATGTCTATTTTAATTGGATTTGAATTTGTGAAAATTGTGATATAGAAGTTTTATTTAAAATCTTAACTGATGTTTAGATCATGACTTAAAGGTATGCCTTGTGAACTGTGAATATACATTTAAATATCACCTCTTCCAATATACTGAGTTAGGGTCATCTCCGAGTCAACAACTTCATGGCTTTTGGTGCTGCTGGGTTGGGTGATAGATCTTTTGAGAAGCTTTAAAGTTCATTAAATGAGGTCTATTGAAAACTAAGCTCCACTCCCTAAAATACGACATTTGCATGTGTTCTCTGGTAAATTGGTAAAAGTTTTCTTATGACTTAATGTTTTTTTATTTTTTCTCTAATTTTGAACATTTTAGGCTTAAATTTGGGGGAGGGGGAGGTGGGGAATTTTTAATGTAATTATTTAAAGAAAATTTTATCCCAAAGAAGTAGGAATCATTTTAAACCAGTTTCATCTGGCAAAATGAGTTAGATTTCAAAAGTGCGGGAGACTGGCAGAGTCTGCTTTTTAGTGTGGTGTTTGCAAACGCTCACTTCATCCTGCACCAAGGAAATAAGATCTGGGTTACTAGGGCTTCCTCCTGTGGAGTACTAGTTAGCACAGTAGTGGAAATAACTGTGCCCTCCAGAACACTGAAAGGAATTACCTCAACACTCTTCTTTGCTACCTGAAGGTTATTGACCAAGAGAACATAACATTAAGGCCAAAGGCCCTGAAATCACACTGAATTTGAATTGCAGCCCAACTACACACCAAATGTGACCGCCAACAAGATACTTAATCCACTCTGTTGTGTTATTTATGGAATGGAAGGAGTATCTTCTTCATGGAATTATTGAACACATTAGATAAATATTATAATTGTTATGTTATTACATTAGCTCATTTGGGTTCCAAAAATGTCCATTTTGTAAACATGCATGAGGTTCAAATAGAAGCAATAGTTAGATCTCAATAATCAAGTGATAAAAAGAGCTGAGGTTTAAGTTCAAGACAGTCTGACGTATACTTATATTTTCATTATACTTTGTGCCTTTGAGTTGTACTGATATATTTTCAATATTGCATCATGGTAGAAAACTTAATAATTTAACCTTACTTCATCGAATTGAAAACATCCATTTTAAGATGCACCATTATTTTATGAACCACTAAGAAAGATTTTTAAATGCCATTAAGTTTTGACAGTGTTTATTTTATACATAGAGAATTTTAGACTTAGGATAAATGGAGTTTTATCATGTCACTGAGAGGTATACCTAAACAGAAAATATAAGCAAAATAAATCAGTTAGGGCAGTGACAACTCTCACTACCGCCAACCTCCCCCAAAAAGGTATATATTATCATTGATTTAAGTTTCATTCTGTTTTCAGGGATGTTAGAAAGTTGGAAAAAAAAGTATATATTTTAAAATTGATGGCCAGGCACGGTGGGTCACGCCTGTAATCCCAGCACTTTGGGAGGCTGAGACAGGCAGATCATTTGAGGTCAGGAGTTCCAGACCAGCCTGGCTAACATGGTGAAACCTGTCTCTACTGAAAATACAAAAATTAGCTGGCATGATGGCAGGTGCCTGTAATCCCAGCTACTTGGGAGGCTGAGGCAGGAGAATCACTTGAACCCGGGAGGCAGTGATCTTGCAGTGAGCCAAGATAACGCCACTGTACTCCGGCCTGGGCAACAAGAGTGAAACTGTCTCAAAAAAAAAAAAAAATTGATAAGATGCAGTCAATCTAAACGAGTGGCTGCTTTTTCAGAGATGAAGTGTTTATATTAGTTAAGAAGCAAGCTTGGCTTCTGTATCTATAATAATAGAACTGACTTACCAGTAGCAGTAGTTGATCTCCCTCTAAATTCAGGGAGTTCTGGCCTGGGGCTCTGCCATGGGCTACCTGTGGCTCCAGCCCAAGGGGGACACAGCCTCCTATGAGGCCAGAACTTAATTACTTGGCTGGACCTGACTCCAAGGGAGGTTTGCAAACAAAATCTTGATTTACAGAGGACTTGTGCTCAGCTAAAACTTGGGAATTCTAATATTAAAGGAAAAAGGAGAAAATTAACTTAGGAGGAAATTAGTATTCTCTGCCACAGTAATCTGTAGCCTTGGAAACTTTTTCAACAGTATTTATTTTATTTTGCAGAATTCACTCACATCAAAAAGATGAACCAGAAAATAAATTATCGCAGTAGGTTTGAGCTAGTAATTTTTTTTCCGATAATGATAGGATTTTGATGCCTATTTCTGTCATTGCTGTAGTGTTGAGGCTTGACTCTAAAATTATTTAACTCAAAAATGTTTTTGTGACCTTCTGATTCCACTAACACAGATACTTAACTGCATCTTCTTGTGGGGCTAAGTTATAAATAAACCTCATGTCACACATATGTGCTGTTTTACTCTTTTCTCCTACCAACTATCTGTGCTAATGTATACCTCTTACCATTTTTCCTTTTCCTGAATTTTTCTTCATATTTATATCTGCTTAATTTAATGTGATTCTAAACTGATGTTTATTCTTCCAGTCAAAATTATTTAGCAGCTGGTAAGCAAGATTTGATATCTGAAAGCATAAAAATGCTCAAACAGAAGACACTAAGACCGTGAAACTATGTATCTGACACTCTGTACGATTTTTATTCCAACCAGAGAAATCATCTGAATTTTAAATTCTTTTACATTTGTCCTTTCTTGTGGTTTTTGGTTTCCATTAATTGTACTTTATTCATTTTTATTATCTTCATAAATAAAAGAACTTTCAAAAACTGTGATTAAGAAATTTTAGAAGATTCAGTTTTCCAAAGTAATTTGCTTTAAAAATACAAGACCCTAACCTTTAAAATTTGTGTGCAAATGAACGTTTTTCTTAATTTATTTCATGGCAGATGTAGTTATGGTTTGGGAGGTGCGTAGCATATGTTTTCCCATTACATTGTTCCCAGATGTTCCCTTAAGTATCAGAGATAAATAAAAATGACTACTAATACAAGCCAATAATTTTGTTTTTGGTTAAGACCCATTTCAAAATGTGTTTATTTATTTTGTCTGTTTTCTGTTTGTTTTGGGTAGTCGGGGAAGAAAATAAGCAGCAACCCAAATCCTCTTGTCCAGATGTCAGTTGGGCACAAGGCCCAGGAAAGCAAGGTAAGGTGCTGGCCGGCCTCCGCACGCAGCCTCATGCTTGTCATGTGGGCTCTGTGTTGCCATCTCACATGGGGCGCCAGGTTGCAAGATACATTCAGTTGTGTGATAGCATGGGCGTTGAGATCATGGCTTTTGATCTTTTCTTTTTTTCTTAAATCAGTCATTTGATAGATAACCAGCTACTTGATATAGTAAGACATATACTGTTCATTTTTTAAAATAACTTTAGCGACTGAGTGTGGTGGCTCACGCCTGTAATCCCAGCACTTTGGGAAGCTGAGGTGGGTGGATCACTTGAGGTCAGGAATTCAAAACCAGTCCGGCCAATATAGTGAAACCCCCTCTCTACTAAAAGTACAAAAATTAGCCAGGCATGGTGGCAGGCACCTGTAATCCCAGCTACTCAGGAGGCTGTGGCAGGAGAATCACTTGAACTCAGAGGCTAGGTTGCAGTGAGCTGAGATTGCACCACTGCACTCCAGCACTGGGCAACAGAGCAAGGCTCCGTCTCAAAAAACAAAAATAACATTAGAAAATAATAGATGAATATGCTGTTGCTTGGTTTTATGAGTAGACACATGGGAACAAATCCTAAGTTTGTCTTGAGCACTCTGTAAATATTTGAAAGATAACCAACAGTGCTTAAAATTCAACCAGTACAGTTAGAATCAAGACTTGAAAAGAGAGTATTGCGATTGCTGTCATGTGTTCTACTTTCCTTACAGGAGAAAGAATGTTTTCGAAATTACCCAAAGCTATAGGCCATCACTCACTTGGAAGTGTTAACAGTTTAAGAGACGTGCCCATGTGCAGCACCCTCATCGGTTTGGAGGAACTGTCACATTGGTGCAAATGTAATTGCAGAACCGAGGCCAGGCCACACACTTGAAGCCTTTATCAGTGGGCACACAGGTCGGGGCCTCGTAACACACTCCAAAGGCTTTAGACTGTCTCTATCTTTTGAATGCTTGCACAGTCAATAGTTAATAGTGCATACCGGCAAATACGTGTCTTGGAGTTTAAAGTCATCCTAAGCTTCTAAACACATTAAATGAGTAGCCCTTTTCCACAGAAAATATCACAGAGCTGATAACGGGTTATTTCTTCCAGATTCGATACAAAACCAATGAACCTGTGTGGGAGGAAAACTTCACTTTTTTCATTCACAATCCCAAGCGCCAGGACCTTGAAGTCGAGGTATTTTATTTGCTTTTTTTTTTTTTAACCAATGTGTTGAGATTTAATTGAGTGTTTAAAGTGTACAGTTTGCCAAGTCGTGACCCCTGTATACACCTGGAAATCCATCGCCACAATCAAGAGAATTGGTAGACCATCCCCCAAGCTCCCTTGTTCTCTCTGTAACCTGGACTTCCCCCAGCCCCAGGCATACACAGACCTACCCTCCGTCACTATAGACTACTGTTCATGTACTCCAGAATTTTATATAAATAGACTTATACGATATGTACTCTTGTTGTCTGTATTCTCTCGTGATAATCATTTTGAGGTTTACCTGTATTGTTGTAGATATCCACAGTTTGCCTTTTTTTTTATTGCTGAGTAGTATTTATGGAGATACCACAATTTGTTCATCCATTCACCTGTGAATAAGACATGAATAAAAGATTGGGTTATTTCCAGTTTAGACCTATTACAGATAAATCTGCTCTGAATATCACATACAAGACTGTACATATGCCTTCATTCTGTTGGGTAAAATACCCAAGAGCAGAAAGCCAGGTTCGTGTTTAGCTTCTTAGTAAACTGCCAAATTGTTTTCCAAAGAGATCGTGCCACGTTGCATTCCTACCAAAGTGAATGTGAGTTGAGCTGGCTCCACGTCTTGCCAGTGCTGTGTTGTTGGTGGGAAGATGGGAGTGTTTCCTGGTGATCGGTGGTTTCAGTGTCATTACTAATGACGATGAGCATCTTTTTATGTTTGTTTGCAGTCTGTGTATCTTCTATGGTGAAATGTCTATTCAGCTTTTTTGCCTGTCTTTTTTATTAGGTTGTCTTATTAATACTGAATTTGTAAGACTTTTTGGTTTTTTTTTTCCTTTTTTTTAATTTTTAGTTTTTTATTCTTTTTGAGACAGTCTCTGTCGCCCTGTGCAGTGGTGCAGTCTTGGTCACTGCAACTCCACCTCCCAGGTTCAAGCGATTCTTCTGCCTCAGCCTCATGAGTAGCTGGGATTACAGGTGTACGCCACCACGCCTGGCTAATTTTTGTATTTTTACTGGAGATGGTGTTTTGCCATGTTAGCCAGGCTGGTCTTGAACTCCTGTGCTCAAATGATCCGCCCACCTTGGCCTCCCAATTATAGGCATGAGCCATCACGCCCCGCCTCTTTGTTTTTGTGACAGGGTTTCACTCTGTTTCCCAGGCTGGAGTGTGGTGGCATAATCACAAATCACTGCAGCCTCAATCTTCCAGGCTCAAGCAATCCACCCACCCTGGCCTCCAGAGTAGCTGGGACTACAGGCAGGCACCACCACGCCTGGCTAATTTTTTTATTTTTTGTAGAGATGGGGTCTCACTGTGTTGCTCAGAGTGTTCTCAAACTCCTGGATCCAAGTGGTGATGCTCCTGTTTCAGCTTTCCAAAGTGCTGGGATTATAGTTGTGAGCCACTGTGCCCAGCCTCTTTTTCGTATATATGGCTGTGTAGCTGTTCAGCAGTTGTGCAGTTGTCTAATCTTTGTTAAAAGATTATTCTTGGCCCTAATTTATTAGCTTAGCAACTTTCCAGAAGTTCAGTTGCCCATATGTGTGGGTGTATTTCTGGAATTCCTTCTTTTCTATTGTTCTATATGCCTGTCTTTATGCCAGTATCACACTGTCTTTATTATCGGTGCTTTATAAATCAATCTTTTTTTTTTTTTTTTTTTGAGGCAGGGTCTCACTTTGTTATCCAGGCTAGAGTGCAGTGGTACAATCATGGCTTACTGCAGCCTTGCCCACTTGGGCTCAAGCAGTCCTCACACCTCAGCCTCCCAAGTGGCTGGCACTACAGGTGCATGCCACCACACCCAAGTAATTTTTGTTTTTTTTGTTTTGGGGTGTGTGTGTGTGTGTGTGTATGTGAAGACGGGGTTTCACCATGTTGCCCAGGCTGGTCTCGAACTCCTGAGCTCAAGCCACCCTCCCACCTTGGCCTCCCAAAGTGCTGGGATTACAGGCGTGAGCCATCGTGCCTGGACTGTCTTCTCTGTTTTTCTTCCTGATAAGTCTTATAAGATGTTTATTGATTTTATTTTCTCAAGGAACCAATTTTTGTTTAATTATCATTATTGCTTTTCTTTTACTATTTCATTGATTTCTACTATGATCATTACTATTTTAATCCCACTTACTTTGGGTCTGTTTGCTTCTCTTTTCCTAGTTTCTTAAGCCTGAGACTTCTTTTTTTTATAATGTAGGCATTTACTCCAATAAATTTCACTTTAAATTCTGCTTTAGCTACATCTCACAAATTTTGACTTGTGGTTTTATTTTCTCTTCTTTTGATGTCCCTTTTCATTACTACTATTTCCTTAATTTCCCTTTCAGGTTATTCCTTTGACCCATGCATGGGTTATTTATTTAAAGGCCTGTTATTTAGTTTCCATATGTTTGGAGATTTAAAAAAAATCTTTCTATTATTAATTCCAGTTTCATTCCATAGTGGCCAGAATACATACTGTATGCTGTGAGCCCTTTTACGTTTGAGATAGGCTTTGCGGCCCAGAGCACTGCCTGTTCTGGGACACACTCCACATGCACGTGCAGGCTATGTGCCTTTCTGGTGTTGGCGATTGTCCCATGAATGCCAGCAGGTTGCGGTGGTTGGTGGCATTGCTCAGGTCCTCTGGAGCCTTACTAGCTCTCAGTCTACCTCTTATATGAGGTGATGAGCATGATGTTTACATCTCTGATGTACCTGAATTTATCTTTTTTCCTCAGCCTCTGTTTTTGCTTCTTGTATCTTGAACCTTTCTTGATAGATGTGTGTGAACAGCTGGGCTTATGAAAGTGCCACAGAGACCTGGTCATGCTGGGCTAGCTTGCCCAGCCTTGTCTCGTTATTCTGTATTGTATTGGTTGTTTTATTAGGTTGGTGCAAAAGTAATTGTGGTTTTTGCCATTGAAGCCACAGTTACTTTTGCACCAACCTGATACCTTTTACATTCTGTTTTATACAGAAGGATTTGTGTTTTGTCTAGCTGGTTTTTCCTTCATAAACTACACTCTTATATTCTCAAAATAATCTATGCTTACTGGAACTTAGATTTTAAAAATAACTTTTTAAGTTCTACAAACATTGTCATGGTTGATAATAGTTTAAAAAGAAATAAGCAATCAAGCTTTTAGGTTTTCCTGTTAATTTCTCTGACTATTTTTGTATAGCCTGAGAAACCTTCAGAGTTCTTACTTTGATTAAATTATTTTATATTATAGCCATCTAACAGGAATAATTCCTATTGCATAGATAATGCAGAAAGTTATTATTCAGGAAAAAGAGCCTGGGCACAGTGGCTTACACCTGTAATCTCAGCACTTTGGGAGGCTGAGTGTAATCTCAGCATAGTGAGGGGATAACTTGAGGCCAAGAGTTTGAGACCAACCTGGGCAACATAGTGAGATCCTGTCTCTACTTTTTAAAGCAAAGGAAAAATTGCCTTGAATTTAAAGCAAATGCTGCAAATTTTCTTTAATGTAGAGTTTGAATAGGGAAAGCTTAAAAGATACTTAGAAATGTATTGTCTCCATAAATGTCCTGAGTAGAAACTTTATACAGCGTTACAAACGTGTGTTTCCACCAGTTTCCCAGGGTTTAAAAGACAGGTAGACTATTGCCTATTAACCGAGGGTTATCCTAACTGATTGGTCATTATTGTCGTTATTGCTTTTCTCATTTGTCATTATTGCATCATTTCTTTCTGTGCTTATCGTAATCTATAATGAGGAAATAGCAGATATTTTGCTTGTTAACAGTGTTTTGTGTCTTAGGAAATTTTGTACCATGTTAGTCATTACGGAAACACTACTTAAGAGAATATGGCGGAAATATGTTTGGGTTTTTAAAAATATCTTTCTTACAGACTAATACTGTCTGTGTACCTTTTCATTTGTTTTTTCTTTTCAATTTTTCTCTGTTCTTCAGGCATTTGCGTTCAGCTGTTTGTTTGTTTATTTGTATTTGTTTGGTTGGTTGTTTTTGAGACAGAGTCTTGCTGTGTCACCCAGGCTGGAGTGCAGTGGCGAGATCTCGGCTCATTGCAACCTCCGCCTCCCAGGTTCAAGTGATTCTCAGGCCTCAGCGTCCCGAGTAGGTGGGAATACAAGCCCCTGCCTAGTTTTTTTGTATTTTTAGTAGAAACCCCAACATGGGGTTTCACCATGTTGGCTAGGCTGGTCTCGAACCCCTGGCATCAGGTGCTCTGCCTGCCTTGGCCTCTGAAAGTGCTGGGATTACAGGCGTGAGCCACCGTGCCTGGCCCCTTTCTATGTTTTCTGAGTTCCTATCTCTGAGGACAAAGGGTCAGGAGCTTAGAAAACATAGAATGGTTCTGCAGATCCTATCCTAGTTATGCCAATGTTTCCACCCTGTGTTTTGCAGGTCAGAGACGAGCAGCACCAGTGTTCACTGGGGAACCTGAAGATCCCCCTCAGCCAGCTGCTCACCAGTGAGGACATGACACTGAATCAGCGCTTCCAGCTCAGCAACTCGGGTCCAAACAGCACTATCAAGATGAAGATTGCCCTCTGGGTATCTTGTTGTCCTGCAGTGAACACTGTAGGGGATGGGGAGGCAGGTGCTGGCAGGGATGCTCGTGGCCCTGGCATGAGGCAGGTGAAGAAAGCTCTGTGTCAGCTGCAGCTCTGGGCCATAGGAGGGTGCCGGCGTAGGGAGGAGATGCTTTTGGGGCATCAGAGGGCGCCGGGGAGAAGACACAGGCTGGACCCAGCCATAGAACAGGCCACGTTTCCAGGTTTCCTTAGCCAGCCCATGGCTACTCAAAGTGCTGTCCTGTGAGCCCAGCCAACCTTACCATTACCTTTGGCCCAGGAAGTGTCACTGTTGCTATCAACAAGCTTTTCTCCTAAGGCCAAATTTTCAAAGGTCGTTCAGGAGAGAGAATTTAGTCAAACTCCACAAGACAGTAGGACTTACAGAAAAAAAAATATTTTTTGTCAAAAATAAACCATGATGCATTTGTAAATAGCTAAGGAAATGTTGAAAGTAAAACTGGCAAACAAATGGGGAAATAGTAAAACTTATGAATCAAAGAAATGCAAATTAAAATGAAGTGCCAGCTTTTTTAGAAAATTAGATGTCTTCTATTGAGGGGGCAATGGGAACAGCCTCCTTGCTCCTGGCAGAGACTGGGGGTGTCACACACACCTCCATAGGGAGCTGCGGTGGCCCTGAGCCACTCATCCGAGGGTTCCTTAGCTTCTCTTCTAGAAACCTGACTTTCGTTTTGGTGATACAAAGTATAGGGAGACCAGGAACATAAAGATGTTCACCGCAGCGTTATTTCTTAAAAGCAGAAAAAACTTCAAGCATAACAGTCACCCCAGAGTGAAGCAATTCACAAGGTATAGACTCTGCTCAAGCCAGCCTGGGACGAGCTCCTGCGCTCACACAGCTGGGAGACCCCAGGCCTTATGGGTACCCCCTGCCCCTGTGCCCACACAGCTGGGAGACCTCAGGCCCTGTGGGTACCCCTGCCCCTGTGCTCACACAACTGGGAAACCCCAGGCCCTGTGGGTGCCCCCGCCCCTGTGCTCACACAACTGGGAGACCCCAGGCCCTGTGGGTGCCCCCGCCCCTGTGCTCACACAGCTGGGAGACCCCAGGCCCTGTAGGTACCCCCTGCCCCTGTGCTCACACAGCTGGGAGACCCCAGGCCCTGTGGGTATCCCCCGCCCCTGCGCTCACACAGCTGGGAGACCCCAGGCCCTGTGGGTACCCCCTGCTCCTGCACTCATGCCAGGTTGTTCCGGGTGATCTTGCTGGATAGCAGAGGTTCTGGACTTCCTTCCTTCCTCTGGAGGCTCCACGTGGAAACCACCTATGCAGAATGTGGTGGATTTGGTCTTCTGTCTCGGAAACGCGACTCTGGGCTTTTGCGGTAAAAACATTGTCCTGCAGTGTATAGAGAGATGTGCAGACGGAAGAGACTACAGGAGTGCACAGAAGTGCTGGGGGCTCCATAACTGACACGTGGCCTGAGGGGGCTCCGTGACTGAGACGTGGACTGAGAGTGCTGCAGGAGCTTCTGCTCAGGTTGGGTGGCCCCCGAGGGTCAGCTTCAGGGGGCTGGCCTTCCCTTCCACACCAGACTTATCACTGCCGCCACCCTCTTGCTGCCACCAGAGCCTGAAGACACAGGCATTGAAGTTGCCTCGGCTGCTTGGCAGGCTGAGTGGGGAGGATCTCTTGAAGCCAGGAGCTTGGGGTATGGTGTGCAACAGTTGTGCCTATGGACAGCCATGACACTCTGGCCTGCAAAGCTTAGCAAGACCCATCTCTAGGGGAAAAAAAGTGATATTTTGGTTACTTACACTTTCCTTTAAAAAAGTAAGTTTTGAGCTGAGTTAAATGTTTGCAGATTAAGACATCCCAAGCTGTTCCAGCGTTAGGGTGTTACCAGTGTCACCAAGGTTAATTTTTGTGTTCATCTTCACCTCTAGGTGCTCCATCTCGAAAAGCGAGAGAGGCCTCCAGACCACCAGCACTCGGCTCAAGTCAAACGGCCCTCTGTGTCCAAAGAGGGGAGGAAAACGTCTGTCAGATCTCATGTATCTGGGTCTCCAGGCCCTGGCGGCAGCAACACAGCTCCATCCACACCCGTCCTTGGGGGCAGTGATAAGCCTGGTGTGGAAGAAAAGGCCCAGCCCCCGGAAGCCGGCCCTCAGGGGCTGCAGGACCTGGGCAGAAGCTCCTCCAGCCTCCTGGGCTCCCCAGGCCACATCTCGGTCAAGGAGCCCACCCCTAGCATCGCCTCAGACATCTCGCTGCCCATCGCCACCCAGGAGCTGCGGCAAAGGCTGAGGCAGCTGGAAAAGTAACTAAGTGCCACCGTGTTGTTTCTCACCATCAGCGCGTTTAACGCAGCAGAGTGCAAGGCCAGCGTGCTTTGAGGGGGGAGCTAGGAGACCCCAGGCCCTGTGGTATCCGCTGCTTATGATAAGGACGCTGGTTTTAACCTCACGCGCCCAATTGGCATAATCTTATGGTAACTGGAAGAACTTCAGGTTGTGCTGCAGTTAGTGCTCACTGCATCTTGGGCTTTCAGAATGAAAGCTGCCATTTTCTAGGATTTAATCATTTAAAGATGAGAACATGATGGAGTAATAGGTTTCACAAATAGGAAAGACAAGAGGCGGTGCTGGGACCCTGCTGTGTGCTTGGGCTCCTTCTAGGAAGACAGACAGAGAGCTGGCCTGCAGCCTCGCTGCGGCTGCCTGAGGAGCCCTGGCCTCCCCGTTGTGTGGAGACAGAGCCTGCTCTTCCGCATAGTCAGATCCCATCACCACTGCCCAGTCTCTTTCGTTTGTCTTGGGATATGTCTGTGTGAGTTCCTTATTTAAGCCCGGTGACTCATAGGTGTGTTAAGGGTTTCTTTAGATAAGGAGGAAAAAGTCATCTGTAGTTATCACAAGCTTCAGATGTTAACCTTTTCCTCTTGTTGGAAGAAACAAAATTGACCTTTGAAATAGTTCTCCCTGTGTGTTGTTGTAAGAGGTGTGTTGAGTGATAAGAAAACAGTCAAAGAAACGGAGGCAAAGGTGGAAGCATGTTTGCTTCTGAGCCGTTAGAAAAAGCACACGCAGACTGCGGGACTGGCACAGCCACCTTCCTCCAAGCCACACTCACTTTTTTCTTTCATGCTTTCTCATGTCCAAACTATTTTGGAATAAAGAAAACATTCTTTCTCTCTTGCTCCAAAAAGAAATAGAATTTTAAACAAGGAACCACTTTTTCTCAGGAGCTCAGTGACAACAGTTGGTCTTGTTCCGTGGCCCTTAAGATCATTTCTACTCAGGAAGTAAAAATTTCTACTCAGGAAGTAGAAATGATCTCAAGGGCCACGGAAAAAGACCAGTTGTCATTTTGGGGGTCTGTGTTCCCTCCTTGAGCAGAGAGAAACTGAAGGAAGCCTGCTGCGCGGTCTCTTCGGATGGAAAGAGAGTGCATGGCTTGCATGAAGCTTTGAGGCGGGACACGCAGATTCGGGTAGGACAGGCTAGAAACTTTTCAAGGACCACAGCTGATGCCTGTAGTAAGGACACTGTGGTTTTAACCTCAGGCGCTTAATTGGTGACTCATAAGATCTGCACATTAGAAAGGAAACTTCTTAGTAGGGTTGCAGCCTGCAGACCAGCCAGCCTATTAGGCTGGGAAGCAGGCACCTTGGAGGAGGAAGGATAGGGCAGGAGCTTGGTGCAGAGCACACGTCCTCAGCAGGTTCCAGAAGGAGCTGTGACCGCCACAGAGCACACAGCCTCTGTAGAACAGCCAGCAGCAGTCCGTGGCCAGGGTCTGTCATCAGGAGAAAGTTCTGAAATCAGCCTCTTGTCAGTCAAAGCTGCACTTACCTCGGTGGAGCAGGGGTCAGTGAGTCGGCATCTGGATCAGGACAAGGTGTGGTTGCTTTAACACTGCTGCTCTCGAGGCGGGTGCTTGTTTAGCTGCTGGAGAAAGAGACGCCTTGTGTCAAGTAGAACCCAGCTTCTTATTTAAGTGTAGGGCGTGGAGCTTACCCTTGCCTGGGATGGCCCAGGTCTTCTTTGTAGCCTGGTATCTTATTGCCACAAAGAGTGCATTCCTTCAGTCTCTGGATCTCTGTTGAAGCATTAACGCTGGTCAGTTGTTGTGTCTAAACTGCAGAGGGTGGGGTGTAACCTCCTATCCTCTCGTGGTCAGGAACTCAATGTTTAAGGTTTCTCTGGGGTCCCCTGCGTCCACTCATTAGGGGGTGGGTTGGGGGCTTAGGATTTCATTTTTAGTTCTCAGGGCCCTTACTTAAAAACTGTCAGTTGACTGGGCGTGGTGGCTCACGCCTGTAATCCCAGCCCTTTGGGAGGCCAAGGCAGGCGGATCACCTGAGGTTAGGAGTTCAAGACCACCTTGGCCAACATGATGAATCCCTGTCTCTACTAAAAATACAAAAACTTAGCTGCGCATGGTGGCGGGCCCCTGTGATCCCAGATACTCGGGAGGTTGAGGCAGGAGAATCACTTCAACCCGGGAGATGGAGGTTGCAGTGAGCCGAGATTACGCCATTGCACTCCAGCCTGGCAACAAGCAAAACTGTCTCAAAAAACAAAACAAAACCTGTCAGTTTTGAATAATGAATTTATATTGAGCCTTCAACTGAAATATTCATCTGGTTGACTCGTACCCAGAAGTTTCAGATGTTTAAGTTCATGAGTAATTTGACTTTTTTTTTTTTTTTAATCAAAACAAAGTTATCTTATTGTGTACGTTGGACCAATGAGTCCCAGCGTTTTCCAGTCTCAGGCAAGCTGGTGACTTTCTGCTCTTTTCCCACAGCGGGACGACCCTGGGACAGTCTCCACTGGGGCAGATCCAGCTGACCATCCGGCACAGCTCACAGAGAAACAAGCTGATCGTGGTCGTGCATGCCTGCAGGTGGGGTCCGGGTCGCCAAGCGCCCACTGCTGAGCTACTGAGTGTAGATGCTGGATAGGATGACGCAGGCATTGGCCTCTAGGATTACTAAATAGCCATTTATGTTTCACTTCGAAAGGACAAAGCAATTCGACCCCTATAGCCGGTGCTCATAAAGGGTGTCGCTGCCTCATGTGTCACATGACAATGTTTTGGTCGTCAATGTACTGCAGTCCCCTAAGATTGTACCGTATTTTTACTGTACCTTTTCTGTGTTTAAATACATGAATGTGTTGTGTCACAATTATCTGCAGTATTCAGCACAGTAGCATATGATACAAATGGGTAGCTTAGAGCAGGAGGAACGTCTGTGTATGTGTACACACATTTTTGGAGGCGGAGTTTCACTTTGTCACCCAGGCTTGAGTGCAGTGGTGCGATCTCAGCTCACTGCAACCTCCGCTTCCTGGGTTAAGGTGATTCTCCTGCCTCCGTCACTCGAGTAGTTGGGATTACAGGTGTGCACCACCTCGCCTGGCTAACTTTATTTTTAGTAGATGCTTGGTTTCGCCATGTTGGCCAGGCCTTCTGAGTAGCTGGGGCTATAGGTGGAAGCCACCAGGCCTGGCTGATTTTTAGTTTTTTTGTGGGGATGATGCTCTGGCCTCCCAAAGCGCTGGGATTATAGACATAAGCCACCATGCCTGGCCTAATCAGGAAAAATTTAACTTGTTCATTATATTATTTTAATAAGTATAAAGTCAGGTGACACTGTTGCTTTAATTGCATTTGGTTAACGATGATACTGTGGGCTTAGGAACTATTTTCCTTTTATGCAGTTTTCTCTGTCCCATTAGTGGTTTAAAATATGATATAAAAATTGGGAGCTTATAAATAGCTATAGGAAACATAGGAAAAATGAGTGCCGTTTGGAAAGATGCTATAACTGCAGAGTTCAACAAATCACTCTTGGAAAGTTCGTATGTTCTTGCCACTAAGATAATGACCATGGGGGATACTGTTTTAGAGGAGTCTAGCAAAACAGTCCCTACTAGACTTTGGGCTCAGTCAGCAAGTGAAGAGTGTGGGGGCCTGTGTAACTGGCCACTTGACCATGTTTATTGCAGAGGAGGCAAGCAGCCCAGGCAGGTCTGTGGGCAACTCCTGGGGGCCTGGCTTGCTTGGCTGTGAGAGAGAAAGCGGCAGAAGCATTGTGGAAAGACAGCTGTCACTCTGTGTTACAAGCAGAGACCAAGGACTTAGAATGTCCTCCAAACTCTGGGCTCTAGAAATGGAAGCAGAAGTCGCCGCTAAGAAAGCCACTAAGGAGTGTGGGAGACGCCATCAGGCAGCTGTCAGGGGAGGCAAAAGTGTTTCATGCATTCTGTTCCTTGTTGCTTCTCGGTTTTTGGATAAATACGAAATCAGAGCTTGACAAAGCACATCTGAATGTGCTAATTCTCTCTTTCTGATCCTAATACGTAGTCCTCTCTGGTTTGTGTTGTAAGAAACCTCATTGCCTTCTCTGAAGACGGCTCTGACCCCTACGTCCGCATGTATTTATTACCAGACAAGAGGCGGTCAGGAAGGAGGAAAACACACGTGTCAAAGAAAACATTAAATCCAGTGTTTGATCAAAGGTATGATATTTTATCCATCTGAGGATAGACTGCCTGGTTGAAATGACAGATCAGAAGGCCCATGACTAAAGCTCATAAATCACCTATTGAGAAGTTCAGGCAGAAACCAAATTTTAGCAAACATACTTCTCAAAACAAATAAGCATTTTGAACTTCATGTAGAAGCTCTAAATGTAATAACTTTAAGTTATAAACCCTGTGGACAGGGAGAATAATGATTAAATAAAGATCAAGTTATCGATGGCCCTGAAGAACTCATTTTTGGGGGTAATATCTACTGACAACTATGTTATCAATTAAAACTGAGAATTTAAGGATAGGTATATTTTTAATTTTATTTTAAAATAACAGCCCCAAACATCTTAAAATATGACATGCTGGAAAAACCAGCTGTATTTCCCAAAACAAAAAACATGATAATGAAAAGAAGGATATTGTTCTGCATTGTTGCTAATCTGTTTAGTGGTCTGGCTTAAGAGAGGCTGCAGTCTGCTTCTGTGGTCAGGCTGATTTGGTGACCTCTTAAGAGGGTCTCAGAGACCCCCCAAGGGTCGTTGGCCCCCACTTAAAGAGCCGCCAATCTGTACCAATTGGGTATCTTGCCTAATTGTCCCTGGTGCTTCAAAACCCACCCATGTTTTGGGAACTGATAATACAGTTGGATGGTGTCGCTTTCTGTTAATTCAGTTTACATTTCATCTTTAAACATCCTCCTCATTGGTTGTGCTTTCATAGCAGTAGCTTTACCACACATCAGAAACTGGCAGGCATGCATCAGCCCCTGATGGGGGTATGCAAAGTGCACCTACCCATCCGAAGCATTGAAACATCTGGAGACTCCACATGCCCATCTGGGTTTCCAGCACTGTGGCCTGGGGCAGGTACCCCCAGTCCCAGCAGACGCCCTACAGACGCTTTAGTGCAGCATCCAGCTGAGCATCAGGAGTGCTTTGCAGGCCTTCTCCCTCCTGCGAAGTGCAAGCATGAACTTTTTTTATTGGAGATAGTGGAGAAAGTGCCTGAAAGCTAAACCAGAGTGACTGGAAAGCCTGTTTGAGTGGGCTGTTCCAGAATTGCTGTTGTGTCAACATTGTCCCATATTTTAACCCCCAGGAAGAGTCAGACGTGTTCAGAGATGCTCCTCACCCACCCATGAGTGAGCCAGGGACAGTGGGACCCAGACATCTGTGGGATGCCAGAGCCTTCGCTTATGTGTGGGAAATGATGAAAAAATGTTGGTTTTTGAGTCTTCCTGAAATGCCAGATTAAAACATGTAGTAGAAGAACTCAGTTTTATAATAGAAAACAAACATGACATTTGGAATGGTTTCATGAGCAAAAATGACATTTTTAGTTATAAGAAAATAGAGCAGAATGATGGATAAAGTTAAGTTAGGCTCTTGTTTCCTGTTTCAGCTTTGATTTCAGTGTTTCGTTACCAGAGGTGCAAAGGAGAACTCTCGACGTTGCCGTGAAGAACAGTGGCGGCTTCCTGTCCAAAGACAAAGGGCTCCTTGGCAAAGTAAGTGCCACAACGAATCCTCCATCAGTTCCTGCACTTTGTAAAAATTGAACGTTTACCTGCAGTGTGTGTTCAGACCATATCTGTGTAAACGGAAAGGGTGAACTTACCAGGTCAGTGCTTGCTTATAAATTGTGGGTTATAAAGACAGTCAACTAAAACATCTGTGCTTTCTGAAGATGTGTTAAGTTGTTTTAATTGTTTTTACCTATTCAGATTATTGATTCATTAATTGTACTAATACCATGAACTTCTAGTAGAAGAAAAGACGATTTTTTTTTTTAAGTATTCAAATTTTTGTTCAAGTATCACATTGAAGGGAAATACACAGGAAAATAGTCTTACAATTCTGTCTCCTCAACTGGTGGCACTGCTCTTTTTCGGAAATTCATTGGCTTTATTGATCTGCATTTCTCCCAGTCTTTGTTCATATTCACATATAGGTTATTTAAGAGTGAACATAGGGTTCAGCTAGGGAAGAGGAGATTTGAGTCACAGGCATCTTTTGTCACCTGTGCTGCCGTGGACGGCACGTGGGCCAACACTCCTGTGAGTCTTCTCCACTGATACTCCATCATAGCTAAATTTTAAGGCTGCTGGAAGGATTTCTTAGATGTAGTCACCCATATAGCTTACAGGTGCTCACAGGAGTAGAAAAGACTGAAAAAGTAAGATCCTGGGCCAGGTGTGGTGGCTCACGCCTGTAATCCCAGTACTTTGGGAGGCCAAGACGGGTGGATCATGAGGTCAGGAGTTTGAGACCAGACTGGCCAATATGATGAAACACCGTCTCTACTAAAAATTAAAAAATTAGCCAGGCTTGGTGGCATGTGCTTGTAGTCCCAAGCTACTTAGGAGGATGACGCAGGAGAATCGCTTGAACCCGGCAGCTGGGAGTTGCAGTGAGCCGAGATAGTGCCACTGCACTGCAGCCTAGGCAACAGAGTGAGACTGTCTCAAAAATAATAATAATAGGAACCTCCAAAAAAAGGAGAGTCCATATTCTAGATGAAGACAGAAGATTAGAGAGGTGAGAGGAGGTGGTAAAAGATCTAAAAGACATTGCTTTAGGCTCGCGCTCTCTCTCTCTCTCTCTCTCTCTCCTCTCTCTCTCCTTCCCTCCCTCCTTTTTCTTTCTTTCTTTTGAGGCAGAGTCTCTAGAATTACAGGCTGAAGTGCAGTGTCACGATCATGGCTCACTGCAGCTTCGAATACCTGGGCTTAAGCAATCCTGTCTCAGCCTCTGGCCAGCACGCCCAGATAATTTTTTTTTTTTTAAATTTTTAGTAGAGACAAGGTTTCACTATCTTGCCCAAGCTGGTCTCAAACTCCTGTGCTTAAGCGATCCTCCTGTCCTGGCCTCCCAAAATGCTGGGATTATAGGCGTGAGCGAGTGCCCCCAGCCCAGGCTACTTTAACAGACTACTATTTTAAAAACCCACAGGTATTGGTTGCTCTGGCATCTGAAGAACTTGCCAAAGGCTGGACCCAGTGGTGAGTGTCCCTGCTGCAGACAGAGAACCCCAGCCTGTAGCAAAAAATGCCTTCTGCGGCCCGGTGGGTAGTGTCCCCTACAGACGGGGCGGAACCCGACACGCATCTGATAAACTTTTCATACTTGGCCCTGCATGTGTCACCACCTTCCCGTCACTGTCTTTCTCAGGTATGACCTCACGGAAGATGGGACGAGGCCTCAGGCAATGACATAGCCGCACCAGCCGGGAGGGAGGCGCCCTCTTCAGTGTAGCACCTCCACCTCTACCCGGAACACACCCTCTCACAGACGTACCAATGTTATTTTTATAATTTCATGTATTTAGTTATACATACCTTAATAGTTTTATAAAATTATTGACATTTTAGGCAAATTTGGCCAATATTGTCATTAAATTTTATATGTTGGATTTCCTCTAGGATTTCGCCAGGTTCCTACAATGTGCAATAGGGTGATGATAGCTCTTGTGTCTGTGGACTCTGCTCAGCTGTGTCTGTAGGAGGCGGATGTGTCTGTGCTTTATCATGGCCTTGTTTATATATCACTCAGTATACTATGCCATGTAAATAGACTCTATTTTTTATAATCTTTACATGCTGGTTTAAATGCAGAAGAAAATAGATCAAGGAAATATATATTTTCTTCTAAAACTTAATAAATTCTTGTGACAAATAATCATTTTCCTCTTTGCAGCAAAAAGTTCTCAGTGACCTATTTTGTGGCATTTCTTTTTAAAAAGAAAAGCTGAAAGATTAAATGTTAGTATGTTTCTGCCCATTATGAATGATGAAATAAAGTATTCAAAATGTTAACATTTTCATAAATATAAGGATGTATTGAGAAGTAAGTTGAAGGGCTTATAAGGAAAAATATTTTATAACTGAGTAATATAAGATATTAAGAGAATTGTCATGGTTCATAAATTATATTGTACTAATCTGAAATTTCTTACATAAAAATGAAATGTCTTAAGTTTATTTTAATTGCTGTAACTTACTTATGAAACAGTATACAGACACCTTGTTCTTTTCCTAAAATATAAGAACAGACTTTCAATGTTAGCAATTAAGCTACTGCCAAATAGTCATGAGCTTTGTTAATTTTCAGTGTCTTCCCAGCCTATAAAAAAAAGAAGGTGCACGTTGTCCTTTTAAAGGTTGTGAGGTAGATTGGGATGCGTAGATAGGAAATTGCATTAGAAATTGAAAGCTCCATCTCTCATTATTGTCAGGAACACCTAGTGTGATGTCACACATAGGGTGTGGGAACTGTGAGCCGACGTGCACCGGCCACCACCAGGGTTGGGGGTGCCACACCTGCGAGCACGGCCCCTGCTGCTCTCAACAGCCGCTTCCAGCTGCCTCACTTTATGCCACAACTAACCTTAATGTTCGGATGCTGTTACGCAATTTTTATTCTGTTTAGACTATTAAAAGCATGTTTATGTACTTAAGAGTCCCCCAGACCTCCTGTGAGGCGAGGCTCTGTTGCAGTGTCATAGGCTGTGATGTCTGTAAAGAAAGAATGCACATATGTAGAGGATAAGTGTATATTATAAGCTCTGTGCTGAAAATGGCTTCTGTAGCCATGAGAACATCTTAAAACTATGTATAAATGTACTGAGGAAAATATAGCTTTGTAATTGAAATCAGAGCTCTTAGCTTGTTTCATGGAACTATACAACTTGTGGGTAACTCACATGACCAAACAAACCAAAGTGCCTGTGGCAGAGGCTGGTGGCTGTCTCCATCCACCTCTCCCTTCTAGCAGATTGTGATTTTGTTTCCATGTATAACTTACACTTTGAACCATGGGTTTACTTATAAGGGAGTCTGTAGCTTCACAGCACATTTCATGTAATCATAAGACTATAATCTGTCTTCTACATGATAGCATTTGACTGTAAAGCCTCTTTATACACCACTTCCAATGTTAGTATATAGGGTTATTCGAGAAGCATATAAATATGTTTAAAGACACATATGGACCTGTATGCACACAGAACATTTATGATATTTATGGAAGACAGGTAATAACATTAAATCTAGTTGCTTTCCCATGCTATTAGAGTTTTGAAGGTTTTTTAAAAATGAGGTATGCTGAAAGTCTTCTGTCATAATCTATAAAGAAGTGCTCATCGAAATTGTAGCAGCCAGTAATTTTTACCAACATCCCATCCATCTGAGCTCTGCAGTCCTGTGTGTCATCTGCTCCGTGTGTATTTTGTTTGATGGAATGCTTTATTTAAGCACTGAGGCAGAGTGGACACAACTGAAGGTACAAAGCCCAGAGGAGGCGGTGGAGTAGCACCTTGCCTGACCGAGGCAGGGGAGTCAGGAGAGCTGCCTCAGGGGCTGGGGGTCTGGAGGTGCTTGCCTCCAGTAGCAGTCTCCATTCTCTTTAGAAGGAAGGAAGGAAGGGAAGGGGGTGATTCTGAAGCACTGAAGTCCCTCCCACGCGCTCCGCACGCCAGGATCCCAGTGACGTCAGACACTCTTGAGTTTTCAAAATGTTAATTTTCAGTTTTAATCAGTTCATCTAAGAAAAGGGAATTTTATCTTTTCTACCTTGAGCCAAGCCAATGAAGGGAAAATTAATTAACTTAGTAAATTTGAAGTGCAGCTATCTTAGCTCGTACATGTGGGTTCTTATCCTGTGCCTTAAAGTAGGAAGGTGTTTCCAACTTCAGATTAAAATAGAAGCAGCCAGTTGGGCGCAGTGGCTCATGCCTAGCACGTTGGGAGGCCAAGGCAGGCGGATCACCTAAGGTCAGGAGTTTGAGACCACCCTGGCCAACATGGCGAAATCATGTCTCTACTAAAAATAAAAAGTTAACTGGGCGTGGTGGTGGGCACCTGTAATCCCAGCTACTTACTTGGGAGGGTGAGGGGGAAGAATTGCTTGAACCCAAGAGCAGATTGCGCCATTGCACTCCAGCCTGGGCGACAGAGCAAGATTCCATCTCAGTAAATAAATATATAAATAAATAGAAGCAGCAGCTTTGTAGCTGTGTTTACTATGCATGGTAAGAATTCCTTGTTGTCAGCCCTCCTTTTGCAGGCACCTAAGCCAAATGCAGGCCTGTGTTTAGCTGTGTGTTTATTCTGTGGTTGCCGCATTTATTCCACCTGCAACTGGACCCCCCCACTGCAAATAGCAACAGTGGGGGGCGGAGGTTAAAACTTAGACGGTCCTTTCTGTTCGACTAATTTCACATGACAGTGCATGTATTTATTCAATAAAACTTTTATGTTGGCTCACTTGTGATTTGTTTTTTGTTTTTTTGTTTGTTTTTTTTTTTTGTCTTTTGAAGGGATATATGCAGTGTGCAGTCAGATCATTTGAAAGGAGATGTCATGTACTGTTTTCATTTGCTTTCTGCACTTGGGCTGTCAGAACAGCTGACGCTCTTCCTGTGTTTCCCGTCTCAGTCTGACTATCCTCTGCCTAGCACATCACACTCTGCATGTTGAAAACAGCTCTTCTAAAGGATCATCATGAGTAGAAAAAATAGACTTTAAATGTGTTTTTTAACCAGGGCACTGAGAAGTGCATCAGGGGCTGCTAAGATGTCTGAGCCTTTGAACAAACTGAGGGTGATAGTGGAGTATCCCTTACAGTTCCGTTCGTTACTGGTGGTTGGGATTGATTCAGTGAGCCCGTTTTCCTCGTAGCGGCTCAGCATTTAACACTCCACTTCCTTTCTCCTTTGTAGGGCTGTTGGCCCCACTGGGTCGTGGGGTGTCCCTTACGCTGTGCTGAGGTACAGGATCCGAGAAGTAAAGAGACAGGACTGAAGAACTGGAGAAGAGCAGCTGAACTCGGGGCCACGCCACTTATGAGCGGAGACAGGCGAGGCCCCGGATGTGCAGAAGCATCTGTATTTATTAGGTACAAGCAGCGGGAAGGGTCGTAAGTGAGGTCATCATCTATAGGCTTAGTGGTAGAGCATACATAATCAGGTGAGTCACAAGCAAGGGGGCCACCCCATTATGTCACCTGAGCAGAGAGGTGGGCCGTGTGCAGTAGAGGGCCATGCTGTGCGCAGTAGTAGAGGGTCGTGTACAGAAAAGGGGTCCACCCCCATTAGGTCACCGAGGCAAGGAGGTGGGCTGTATGCAGCAGGGGTCGTGTGCAACACTTCATATGTGGGGGCTGGAGACTTCAAAGGATTTCTAATAGAAGGATGCTGTAAGCCAGTGCAGTGGGAGCTGACAGACGTGTGCTCTTAAGATAATTATGGGAGGATTCTTTGAGCTAGCACAGAAGCAAGAAAAGACAGGGTGTACA
>CAUYLG010028537.1:0-69944 GCA_963573385.1 Cacajao melanocephalus | reverse complement strand
ACCTCAGAACTTTAAAGACTCACAATCCAATATGATACTGAATGGGCCAAAACTGGATGCACTTCCTTTAAAAATTGGTACAAGACAAGGGTGTCCTCTCTCACCACTCGTATTCAGCATAGTATTGGAAGTTCTGGCCAGAGAAATCAGGCAAGAAAAAGAAATTAAGGGTATTCACTTAGGAAAAGAGGAAGTCAAATTGTCTCTGTTTGCAGATGGCATGATTGTGTATTTAGAAGACCCCATCATCTTGGCCCAAAATCTCTTTAGGCTGATAAGCAACTTGAGCAAAGTCTCAGGATACAAAATCAATGTACAAAAATCACTAGCATTCCTATACACCAATAACAGATAAACACAGAGTCAAATCATGGGTGAACTCCCATTCACAATTGCTACAAAGAGAATAAAATACCTAGGAATATCAACTAAAAAGGGAAGTGAAGGACCTCTTCAAGGAGAACTACAAACCACTGCTCAAGGAAATAAGAGAGGACACAAACAGATGGAGAAACATTCCATGCTCATGGACAGGAAGAACCAATATCATGAAAATGGCCATATTGCCCAAAGTAATTTATAGATTCAATGCTATCACCATCAAGCTACCACTGACCTTCACAGAACTGAAAAAAAAAAACACCTTATACTTTATATTAAACCAAAAAAGAGCCCACATAGCCAAGAAAATCCTAAGCAAAAATACCAAAACTGGAGGCATCATGCTACCTGACTTCAAACTATACTACAAGGATACAGGGATCAAAACAGCATGATGTTGGTACCAAAACAGAGATGTAGACCAATAGAACAGAACAGAGGCCTCGGAAGTAATGCCACACATCCACAACCATCTGATCTTTGACAAACCTGACAAAAGTAAGCAATGAGGAAAGGATTTCCTGTTTAATAAATGGTGTTGGGAAAACTGGCTAGCCATATGCAGAAACCTGAAACTGGACCCCTTCCTTACACCTTACATAAAAATTAACTCCAGATGGATTAAAGATTTAAACATAAGATGTAACACCATAAAAAGCCTAGAAGAAAACCTAGGCAATACCATTGTGGATACAGCTGTGGGCAAAGACTTAATGACTAAAACACCAAAAGCAGTGGCAACAAACGCCAAAACAGACATATGGGATCTAATTACATTTAAGAGCTTCTGCACAGCAAAAGAACCTATCATTAGAGTGAACCGGCAACCAACAGAATGTGAAAAAACTTTTGCAATCTACCCATCTGACAAAGGGCTAATATCCAGCATATACAAAGAACTTAAACAAATTTACAAGAAAAACAACAACTCCATCAAAAAGAGCGAGATGGATACGAACAGACACTTCTCAAAAGAAGACATTTATGCAGCCAACAAACATATGAAGAAATGCTCATCATCACTGGTCATTAGAGAAATGCAAATCAAAACCACAATGAGATACCATCTTATAAATGTTAGAATGGTAATCATTAAAAAGTCTGGAGACAACAGATGCTGGAGAGGATGTGGAGAAATAGGAAGTCTTTCACACTGTTGGTGGGAGTGTAAATTAGTTCAACCATTGTGGAAGATACTGTGGCGATTCCTCAAGGGTCTAGAAACAGAAATACCATTTGACCCAGCAATCCCATTACTGGGTATATACCCAAAGGATTATAAATCGCTCTATTACAAACACACATGCACTCCTACGTTCATTACGTCACGGTTTACAATAGCAAGGACTTGGAACCAACCCAAATGCCCAACAATGATAGACTGGATCAAGAAAATGTGGCACATATATACCATAGAATAATTTGCATCCATCAAAAAGGATGAGTTCATATCCCTTGCAGGGACACGGATGAAGCTGGAAAACTTCATTCTCAGCAAACCGACACAAGAACAGAAAACCAAACACCACATGTTCTCACTCCTAAGTGGGTGTTGAACAATAAGAACACATGGACACAAGGAGGGAAACATCACACACCGGGGCCCGTTGGAGGAGGACTAGGTGAGGTATGGCAGTGGGTGAGGGAATTGAGGAGGGATATCATTAGGAGAAATACTTATTGTAAGTAATGGGGGAATGGATGCAGCAAACCACCATGGCATGTGTATACCTATTTAACAATCCTGCACCAGCTGCACATGTACCCCAGAACTTCACTATTAAAAAAAAAAAAAGATATACTGTCTTATATGAAAAGTAGTTTGCTGTTCTTTCATTTTCTTTTAATTCCTGTTATATTTTTTACTCTCAAATACTATTTTGTAAAGGTAATTACCAGACAAGGTATATAATTCTTTTCAAATAAAAAATATATATAAATACATAATATTCAAAATAGGCACACTAGTACCTGAATCAATAATGCTCGAATCACTTTTCATCCATCTTCAATTAATACTTCGCTCTATTACTTGTCAGAAGAAATCATCCAAACCATTATGATTATACCAAAAAGTTACTCCATTTTGATATCCAAGTTGCTGGGTTTGAATCCTAGACCTGATGGTTAGTGTGATCATACCCAAATTATTACACCTCTTTAATCATAACGTTCTATTTGTGAAATAGAAATTAATGCTTTTTCTACTGTGTGTGAGAGGGAGAGAGAAACTAGAGTACAAAAGCACTTTTAAAAGGTAGTAATTCACCATAGTGTTATTGCTATGACTAATATGATAATCATAATTCATGTTCACGTCCTTGAACTCCTCCCAAAAGAAAATTAAAATACAGAGCAAAACATTTCCATATATTACTGGTTTTAAATCTTATTCAATGGCAACAGGTAAGAATAGCCGAATATTTTATGTCCTTTTCCACCCCATGTCATTTAAAATTAGAAATACCCATATATAAAACAGCCAAATTGTGGTAGCATAACTGAGATGAACAAATGCTACAGTGAGAAGTCAGTTACACAATTAAATGAATATAAAATTAGTTATGTTAATATTCTTAAAAAAAGTTATCATAAAAATAATAGGATGAAAAACAGCTGCCATATTCTTCTCATTATAGTTTACAAAATAAGAGCTGAGAATATCATAGGCTAACTAAAATTGGGCTTGGCTAAAATATTTTCTGTCAGGTAATTTCCATTTTATTGCTTTAATCTCCATTACATTTCTAATTTTTAAAATGTATAAAAATTAGTTTACAGAATGAAAAACTCATAGACTGAGGCCAAAACAAGACATATCATGACTTCACAGGGTGATATTCATTACCTTTATTACATTATTTAAAATGAGAACATAAAAATAAAAATTTTTTTAAATAAAGTATTTTATACATTATTTTGATATAAATTAATAAATTACAGACCAGAAGCACCCTTTAAATCATATGACCAATAAGGTTTAAAAAAATATCTTGGTACAAATTATAATCTCGATAGTTTTGTTAAGTAAAGGCTAGTTTAACATATAAAAATTATCTGAAATTATAAACCTTGCTTAAAACAATGCAAATTTTCACGTTTATTCTATTCAATTGGCTAATGCCTGCTCTAGATTTTTAAAACTTATTTTAAAATTTTTACCATTAACTTTTCACCGACTATTAAGATGACTAAACAAGTAGATATAAACAAATATAACAGAAGCTCATTAAATGAATAAATTTGAAAATCTTCAGAATTGTGTGTGTTTAGAATCTGAGTGCAGCAAGAATTGATATTCAAGAAAATGGTTTGGTAATTAAGATATACATATTTATTTGTGAAAGAACAAATAGTATCAAATGCATGGCTATACTGACCTCAGGGGTATAATACAAAATACTAGTATCATACATGTAATTCTAATGGGTAAGATTTTAAACCTCAAAGAACTGTTACAAGTTTTGTTGACTACCCTGATGAATGTTTTATTCATACTATAATCAGAAAAAAAAATTTTAAGAAACATTAAACACCTGTGAGGACAACATATCTGATTTTAAAAATCCATGTATTTGTAGTATATGTGTTTTGATTTTTTTTTAATTTCAAGTTTTACATTTGGGGGGTACACATGCAGATTTGTTACATGGGCATACTGCTTGATGCTGACATTTGTGGTGCAAATAATCCTGTCACCCAGGTACTGGGCATAGTACCCAATGGTAGTTTAACACCTGCCCACCTGCGTAACTCCAAACCCTCTCTAGTAGCCCGCTGTGTCTATTGTTCCTATCTTTATGTCCATTTTTACTCAATGTTTAACTCACATGTGTTAAGTGAGAACATGTGGTTTTTGATTTTGTTTTTGTGTTAATTGCAACAGTGGCCTCCAGCTATATCCATGTTACTGGAAAGGATGTAATTTTTTTAATGGCTAAATAACATTCTGTGGTGTATATATATATATATATACCACATTTTATTTATCCAGTCTGCCATTAATGAGTATCTAAACTGATTCTATTTATTTGCTACCGTGAATAGCGCTGCAATGAACATACAAGCATACGTGTCTTTTCAGTAGAACAATTTATTTTCCTTCAGACATATACACAGTAATGGGTTTGCTGGGTTGAATGGTATTTCTGTTTTAAGTTCCTTGAGAAATTCTCTGAACTGCTTTCCACAGTGGCTGAGTCAAGTTACATTCCCATCAGCAGTGTATAAGCAGTCCCCTTTCTTTGCAACACAATTTTATAACAGATGTTTCATCTGGAATATCTACTTGAAAATGTTTTCCTAAAACATTTAAAAATAAAGCTATGAATAAATATTTTTCTTATTATTTCATTTTAAATAAAAATACTAGATTTTACTTTAATGGTAGACAATGATTGGTTTTGTTTGTCAAATATTTTGAAGTTAAATTAGGCTTACATAAAATGGAAGACCTTATATATGAATTAGTTAATTTAACTGATTCAATCACTTTTATGTTACAGAAACAACTTCTTTCCTTAAACCTCATGAACCCACCTTTGCTAGCTTTAATCTTTTCTTCCACAGCTTCCTCATCTCTTTCAGATTTCTCTGAATTGAAGGCAGTTAGGGCCCTGTGCTAGATTAGAATCTGCTTTAAGGAAATAATGTGGCTGGTTTGGTCTTTTATACCGACAATTGAAACTTTCTTCCTATCAGCAATAAGGCTATTTCATGTTCTTAACATTTTATTTTTTTCCACCAGAGTAGCACTTTTAGTTTCCTAAATAATTTTTCATTTGCATGCACAAGTTGGCTGTTTGGTGCAAAAGACCTAGCTTTCATTTCAGCCTATTTTAGCTTTTCACATGCCTTCCTCATTAAGCTTAATAATTTCTAGGTTTTGATTTAAAGGAGGAAATATGCAACTCTTCTTTTCACTTGAACACTTAGAGGCCACAGTAGGGATATTAACTAGTCTAATTTCAGTATTGCTGTGTCTCTAGAAATAGGGAGGCCTGAGGAGTGGGTGAGAAATTGGGGAACAGCTAGCCAGTGGGGCAGTCAGGGCACACACATCATTTAATGATTAAGTTTTTTGTCTTATATGGACACAATTCATGACACCACTGAACAATTACAGTAGTATCATCAAAGGCCACTTTTCCCTAATCTCCATAACAAATATAGTAATTATGAAAAGTATGACATACTGTTAGGATTATCAGTATTTGATGCAGAGACACAACATGAGCACATGGTGCTGGGGAAAAAAAATGTGGCTCCAAAAGGATTGCTTGATGCAAGGCTATGACAAAACTTCAAACTGCAAAAAATGCAATATCTACAAAGCACAATAAAATAAGGCATGCCTGTATTTCTTAGAAATCATTGCCTCATCTATAGTCATAAAGATTTACTCATATTTCTAAGTTGCCTGGCTTTAGCACTTATATTTAAGTCTATAATCAGTGTCTCCTTTTGAATTAATGGTCTTGTATGATGTGAGAAATGAATTGAGTGTCTAGTTATCTTGGTGACACTTTTTCAAAAAAGTATTTTTTCCATATTGGATTGTCTTGGCACTCTTATTTGAAATAAATTGACCATGAGGGTAAAGCTGAATATTGAAAATGTAATGTTATTCTATGTCTATACTTACGTCAGTATTGCACTACCCTTAATGTTTTGGCTTTACAGTAAATTTTGAAATCAGTAAATCAGTTATCTAACATTTTTCTTTATCCAGATTGTGCTGACTATTGTTTCCCTTACATTTCCGTATGAATTTTAGCATCAGCTTCAATCTAGCATAAGAACGATTTCTTCAAAGAAGCCAGATAGAATTTTGATAGAAATGTCACCAAATCTGTAGACAAATTTGGAGAGAATTGTCATCCTAACAAAATTTAATATTCTAATTTATCAACAGGGGATGACATTTATTTAGTACTTTTTACATTTATTTCAACAATATGTTTTAAAAGTTTTGCATTTATTTTGTTAAACTTATTCCAAATTAAAATAATTAATGTTATTGTAAAGGGAACTATTTTAAGTTTTCATCAATGGTAAACTGAAAACTTATAGTTACATTTATGAGATACAAAGTGATCTCATTTATGAATACAATGTGAAATATACATTACAAAAATGCATACAAATAAATTTAACCTATGAAGTGAAAGACCTGTGCTTCAAAAATTGTAAGATTTTAATGAAAGAAAGTGAAGAAATTACAAATAAATGGAAAAATATCCCATGTTTATGGATTCAATGAATCAATATTGCTGAAGTGTCTATTATGCTAAAAGCAATCTACGGATTCAATGTAATCTCCTTCAAAATTCCAAAATCATTTTTATAGAAATACAACAAAACTCTAAAATTCATATGGAACCACAAATCCCTGAAAAGCCAAGGGAATCACGAACAAAAGGATCAAAGCTGGAGCATCACACTACTGACTTAAAACTACACTACAAGAGATAGTAATTAAAGCACTGTGGTACCAGCATAAAAATGACCAATGAAACAGAACAGAGGGCCCAGAAATAAGCCCGCTTGGTAAATTGATTTTCAACAGTTTCCAAGAATACACAATTAGAAAAGAGCAGTTTCTTCAATAAACAGTGTTAAGAAAACTAGATATTGCTATAGAGAATGAAACTGGACTCATCTCACACCATATTCAAAAATCAAGTCAAAATAAGACTTAAACATAAGACCTGTATCTCTGCAAAAAACTATACTAACATCTGGACAATTGAATTGTTACTTAATTTCATTTTCATATTTATCTTTGCTGGTGTTAGAATTCCAATTACTTTTCTGAATTGATATTATATCCTCATCCAAACTTATTAGGTTGAGTAGTTCAAGTGAATTCCTTAGCATTTCATAAGTTTATATTATCTCCAAATATAGTTTTACTTCCTTTTTAATAGAGACACTTTTATTTGTCTTCCCTAATTGCCCTGATTGCCCTGGTTGAAAACAAAAATGTCAAGACTGAAAACTGTTATCTTCTTTCTTATCTTAGGGGGAAAGCATTCAATTTTTGACTGTGTCCTTTGTCAGGCTGAGGAGGCTCCCTTCTATTCCTAGTTTCTTAAGAATTTTTATCATGAAAGTTTTTGGTATTTTACCAAATGCTTTTTTCTGTACCTGCTGAGATAATCATGCTGTTTATTCTATAAATTGAAGTTTTACATTTATTGATGGTTGATGTTGCATTCTGATAAAAATCCCACCTTCTCAAAATAGGTAATCATTTTTATCTGTGGCTGGACTGAGTTTGCAAGAGTTTTATTTAGGAGTATTGTTTTTATACTAAGATATTGAACTGTAGCTTTATTTTCTTGTGAGTGGGACTGAGCGGAGCAAGTGAGCTCCAGACCTCTCTTTTGTGTTTTTCTGGAATCAGTCTTTCAACACAGCAGCAGAGATCAGTTACTGGTGGCCTGCTCCTCTCAGAATGAAACTGTATTCCTAGAATAGGAGTTGGAGGTTGAATAAGCTTCTTTGCTTTGGAGCTCCTGAGCTTTTGTGATACTTTGCCGGGTGAGAGTGGGGGAAGAATTAAGGGAACAATCAATACTCAAATATCACAGACTCTGTCTCTGATTACCAAGATAAAATTCGAGTAAGTGTTTCTCCCTTTACTGTATGCCTTTTAAGTCAGTCAAAGACTTTATATTTTTTCCTTTGTTTTTTATAAATACATTTCAGCAGTTACACTTATGTTCCTCTGGTGAGAGGACATGCTGAGCAACGGTTACCACCACCATTCTGGCGATCTTTTCTAGCCCAAGCAACATAGTGAGACCCCCATTTCTACAAAAAAATAAAAATCAATTGAGTTCAAGAGTTTGAGGCTGCTTTGAGCTATGATTCTGCCACTGCAGTCCAGTCTAGGTGACTAAGAATCTGTTTCAAAATAATTTTTTAAAACTTCTATTTCTTCCATTTTGCTAGTTATATTCCAAATAAAATGGTTTTTGAACCAATAAAGATAAGTTCACCCTTCATCACTGTAATAGTCCTCTTGCCTCTATCCCTTCATCTGAGCTGGGCCTATTGAAAGCTCACTCTGATAAATGGCAATGGTTAGAATTGCAGTATAAAAGGGCTGAGGCCTTTCTCTGAGGGGCTTGCAGATTTTCCAATAAACTTCTATAAGATAAAGCAAAGCAACTTGAAATCAGTGATGGCCCATTTCTATTATGCTTGATTTGTCTTTTTAATGACACATGAATAGATTGCACAAATTTCTTTTTTGTGAATGGTATTTATTAGGAGAAGAGTTCATTGGTACAATATTTATTTCAGTCTCTTCACACAAATTATTTTACCTTCTTTTCTCTAATAAAGTTTAATTTTTGATACAATTTGACCACGAAGATTGGCTAGGAATAACTAAAATTCCCTTTACCAATGAACATTAGTACCTAAATTATTCTTTAAAAGTTACTAGAAATGTCTTCCTAAATGTTTTTGTTTCTAATACTTATTCAAAAGAATTATGCTTTTCTTAAATAATTATACCTTAATTTCCACCTTAATTATCTGAACTTATTTCCACTGTGGCATTTGTCTTGCACCGGAATTATACTGAAATACCATCAAAAATGTGTCCATTTTTATTTAAGACCTTTAGACCTACTAATGTTTAATTTGAAAGATTTGTATTAGTTCCACCATTTTAGCATAAAATTAATGTAAATATTAGAAACAAATTTGACGTAAAAAAGGGGAAAATTATACTGCTGCTCACACTATTATTAAATGTTTTACCTACTAAATGATTCCTTTGCAATTTAATACAAGTTTATCAGATATTTAGAATCACCTCAAACACATTACACATGGTATTGTTAAAATGTGGACTTAAACCTGTTATAGCAGCTTAGATAATGCTCTAAAACCAGTATGTAAAAAACAAAATGTAACTAGCAAATGGAATTCTCTGGTTCTGTTCAGTTTGAGGAGGGAATATGCAATGGGAGGGCTACATCAAGTACACTGATTTTCTCTACAAATTGACTATTTTTCCAAACATGTAATCAATTTTTATTTACCTATCCTTTGAAAAACAGCACTAAGATGGATAATTGCAATCCAGGTTTTAGGCAAATTGAAGCTGTATTTAATTCATAATTATAAGTTATACGTCAGTCACATACTTATAATTGTAAAATACAAAGACCATACAATAGCTCTGACTATGAAAAAGGCTGCCACTTCATCTTGTTATTCTCACATCTAGGCCTTTACACTGATGTTCTTGCTCATAGTTCTTGTCCGTTTCCCTCAACTAGCTTCTGAGGATAATAAAATCTGTTTTCTTCTAAATTGTATTTTACCAGTGTTTAGTATTTTCTAAAGTCAGAGATTAATCAAATTGCACCTTCTCAAAAAAAAAAGTTTTTTTTCAGTAGTAGGATGTCTGGATATTTATATCTTGTTTTATTTTAAAGATCTTGGTTAAATATTAACTTTTTTGTTGTTTTTGGTGCTTGTTTGGTGTTATAATCTCAGTGCCACTGAGGGCTCTTTTTTGGCCATGGCGGGGAAAATCTCTTGAAGAGTTAAATAATGTAGAATCTATTCAACAATATAATTTAGTTTAATTTCTGAAAAATATACTTTGGGGAACACTGCCCTTGACATAACCTAAACTGCCTCACCGACATTGTCATCTTTCCGTTTTCCTTTCTTACAAGATCCATTATTTCTCCCTAGTACAGTAAACAAGAAGGGCAATCAAATGCAAAATAGCAATGTGAAAGACATACAAAATGATTTTTCTCGTTCAATCTTATTTCGATCGTTCCTAAACGGCACTATGTCATAGCAATATTTACCATATGGTGTGTTTACTATGTGCCACAGTGTGTACTAAGTGCTATGAATAGACTATTGCAGTGATTCCTACACTCACCTTATGTTGTGATTGTCAGTACTGATCTCAATTTGAAGATGATGAAACTGACATACAGAGAGTATAGGTGACCTTCCATCCTATACTGTGAAACGAAAATGTGTAGGGACAAGTACGTATACATCAAGAAGACTGAGCGCTAATAAAAGTTTGTTGAATAACACGAAGAAAGGCTAATCTGCAACATTATTTTATAATTCTTATCTGACGATATGCCAGAGGACAATAGCAGAACAATCAAGATAACTTTATTTGGGTTTAGGTGGCAATTTAACTTTCTAACCATAATTACACGTATATCCACAGGGATTCACTGTGCCTAACAGAAGCTTGGTGGTCACTGGGAAAATGTCCCGCCATAGTATTATGATTTTCCTCTTTTTTACACCTTCAATATATCCTCCCATTTACTCATATCGCCTTTTCTAAATGCATCTGAAACAAGGTATGTTTTACTGTATTCTTCTGGTATTCAAATTGGAAATGGCATACATATGCATGCATGTGTACACACACACACAAACACACACACACACTTTCATACACTCTTCAATCAAAAAATTTTACAACAAAGAAGAATGGCTAAGTAGATAATCCATTTTCAGGCCATCTTTAAAAAACTATTATTTCTGTTCTCCCTGCTTTTTCACGGACTGTGTCCTTGTGACAAGCCTATTCTCAAATACATTTCTAAAGTAACAAACCTAAGGCTAAATGAAAAGCCTAGAATAAACTCTGAAACGAAGAGAATGAAAAAAATCTCTACTATTTGTGGTATTGTTCTCTCAATGCCAGGTCTCATGGAGGAACAATATTAAGTGATAAAGTAGAAAACAGACAAATAGTTCATAGGGTGATTTTATATGTAAAATATGTGTTTCAAAGTAGATCCATTACTGTTGTAACTAAGGCCCAAGTAAACTGGAGACGGGACAAATGAACAAACTGTATCATGGACTTTCCATGTTTCAAAAAGAGAAATATCTATAGCAACAAATGCATTTTAAATGATTACCTTCTCCCTTTTTTACATCCATATAACCAAGTTCTTAGAATGAGGTACTTACTAATGAGGTTTAATGTAATATTTAACAGCTGGAACACTTAAAAATCAGATGATATATTCAATCCATGTGTTTGCTAACCTAAATCAAGCGATTTTTTAAGGCCATATCAAGGTATTTCTAAAAGGGAAAGCAATTAAAATAACACCAACTTTTAAATATTTTATTGAATATTAAAATATTTTTTAAAATTATCAGTACACTTAAGTCCAAATTTTACTATTGAACTACCACATTTACTGTTTACTGGGCCAAGGTATTAATGAATAGAGCACATAAGTTTAAAAACTCAGCTTATAATTGTTAACGTAAGAGCTGAAACTTGTTATCTATCATTAGAATCTCTTGAGGATTCTAGATCGTTAGGGTCAATGAAAATATTTTCTATTATGACTTAAAAACAATTTACATGCATGTTGCAGAGCGTGCCTTGTTTTTCACGCCTCAGTGCCTAAAAAATTGTTTAAGAGTTTCACTTTCATCGGCACTGAATATCAGGTTTATTGTTTATATAAACCAACTCTAAAATGTTGTATTCACAGTGTCTAATTTCTACTGGTATTAAAACCTATTTAATCATAGTTAATATTAACATTTTTGGACATTGTCTCATGTTTAAACATTTACTTTGTCCTTAAAATTCTAAATTAAAGTTCCTACACCAAACCTAAGTGAAGGCATTCTGTAGGTGGCTTCCATGATCTTCACCAAATAATTGAGAGCGCTATTGAAAATAAATGTTGCTTATTTACTGAGAGTAAAGAACAAAGATTATTTATAGAAGCATCTATTGACTGGATCTGTTCATTATGTTAAAGTATATAGCATAGTTCGACATGTAGCTCGTAGAATGTAGCCTTAAAAACCTTATCTTTATTAATGCAATAAACCTATTTATATTACTACTAATAAAAACTACAGCAACAATTGTTACCATTTATTATCAGTCAGTAGTATTTCCACTTCATTGATGAAAAAATTTAGACATAAAGAATTTGTGCAACTGCTCTTCCTACCTCTGTTAACTTTTACTAAGCAAAGACCTTAGAATGTTTTCCTTCTGTGATGGTGAACTGAATATAATTTTTCTACTTCTATTTTGAATCCAGTAATTACCAGAGAATACTTTAAAGACCTGATGCATTCCTGTAATGCCAATACTTTGGGAGGCTGAAGCAGGCAGATCATGAGGTCAGGAGTTCAAGACCAGCCTGACCAACCTGGTGAAACGCCATCTCTAGTAAACATACCGAAATTAGCTAGGTATGGTGGCTTGCACCTGTAATCCCAGCTACTCAGGAGGTTGAGGCAGGAGAATCACTTGAACCCAAGAGGCTGAGGTTGCGATGAGCCCAGATCGCACCACTACACTCTAGCTGGGCATGAGTGTGACTCCATCACAAAAAAAAAAAAAAAAAAAAAAAAAGACTGGGGCATTAAAATAACAGTTCTGTTTTTATTTCCTCAGACTTCAGAAAACTTGGGAGATACAAATTTCAGTTTATGTTAGAACCTAGTTGTGGTCATTTTCTCATTTTACTGGAGACAGATACTGTGTTTGAAACTGCAATTCAAAGCATGCTTAATTGCCTTCCATTTCATAGCAAAGGGTAAAGTACTTACAATGGCCTACAGAGGTTCCCTCCATTTCTACCTTTTATTTATTTAGCGGCGATTTGCGAGATTTGGTGCACCCATCACCTGAGCAGTATATACTGAACCTAGTTTGTAGTCTTTTATTCCTCATCCCACTCCCACCCTTTCACTGAGTCCCCAAAATCCATTGTATTATTCTTATGCCTTTGCATCCTCATAGCTTAACCAATCCATGGAGTGGGATAAAGTCTTCACAATCTACTCTTTTTTTAATTATTATTATTATACTTTAAGTTCTAGGATACATGAGCAGATCATGCAGGATAGTTACATAGGTATACACATGCCATGGTGGTTTGCTGCATCCATTCCCCTGTCATCTACATTAGATATTTCTCCTGTTATCCCTCCCCAATCCCCCCACCCCCTGCTATCCCTCCCCTAGCTCTCCCACCCCACAACAGGCCCCGTGTGAGGCTCCCCTCCCTGTGTTCATGTGTTCTCATTGTTCAACACCCACTTATGAGAACATGTGGTGTTTGGTTTTCTCTTGTTCACCCAGGTCAAACCATACAGTCCCTTTCAAGTTCATGAATATAACATACGCTCTCTTGCCTCAGGGACTGTTTATGTGTCTGGACATCTTTCTCTCCAAGTATCAATTTTCTCATTATCTCACTTCCTCCAGATGGCTTCTTGATGTCAACTTATTTGAGAAGTTTCCTCTGATAACTTGTATCAGATAGGACCCATTCCTCTACCTAACCTTTTACCCTGCTCTATTTTCTCAGTAACACCTTTTGATTCTTAATTTATAATGTATTTATTGTTTTGCCTATTGTTTGTTGTTCTAGCAGAGTGAAACCTTAACAGGAATTGTTTTATCTTCTGTTATACTTCCAATGCTGAGAACATTGCCTAGCACATGAGGAGCACTCAATTATTTAAAGAGAATAAACCAAATAGGAGAAAACATTCTATTTCAATAATCTCATTAAGCATTCTAATCTAATTACCAGACATCTTGGCAAATTTGTAAACCACAGAAAAAAATAGAAAGATTAGAATGCATTACATTTCTTTGTGTCTGCTGCCTCATTTTGTCTGGAATCACTCCAAAATATTTTTGTTCATAGCCTATATATAAATCTTTCTTTAAAACTGGATGTTCAGTCACTAATATTGTTCTATATTGGAAAAATACTTAAAAATAGTATCAGAATAAAATGTGATCAAGTTAATCTTTATGCTTTACAATAGTTTGAGAATCTCTATCTTATTTTGAATAAAAGGGGTTATGTATTATAAAAACTGTAATACATCAAAGAACAAACATTTGTGACTCTAGCTTGCTTATAATTTCCTCTACAATTTACTCCATAAAAAAAGACTATTTAAGAAAGAAAGAAAAGCAAAATACACTCAGATTGTTGGGTTTTTTTGTTTTTTGCTTCCCCCTGGGCTGGTTTTGGCTGCTCGATTTTAACACCCACAGAGAGCTCTCAGACATTTATGTGATTTAATGGCCTACTATTATTAAGTCGGAGATACTGTCTTATATTGAGATTGCCATAACCATTGCATTAACATTTGAGTAATAGGCAATAACACTGAGAATGTATCAATGTACCATTTAGTGAATTAATCTGTATTCCTTTACTAGAACTTGCTTATTGATGATGCAGGATAAATGTAATAGTAACAATAAGTCATCAAACATTCTGGCAAACCTGTCAGCAAGAGGAGGTGGGGGTGCATGGAACTGAGCTTGTTGAGAGACAGCTCAATGCAGAAGAAATGACATCTGTCTGTCATATTTTCCCACAGTGAAATGATAGAATACATGGGGATAGCTTAGTGATCAGCAGTGTGTGCAGGTTTGGTATGACTAGAGCCTCTGGCTGTGTTTCTGGTTACCCTATGTAGTGCAGTAATAATGAGTTAACGGAAATAGCAATCAAATTATACAGGAAATAATCTAGAATAAAAGAAATAACACAATGTGAAAAAATTAGACATCATATTTAACTGTAAATAATATCTCCTAGCTGTCTATCAGTCCAAAATTAGGATAATATCTATTCAAGGCAGCAAAAAAATATATTTTAAATTCACTGTGAACGTACAGGAAGAAAATATTAGAACTTCCATTTATATGCATATTTAAGCTTAAGAAAACATGGACTTGTTTTCATTAAAGTGTTTAATATTCAGATTGATATATGTATGCTCATGGTATACTATGTCCAGGTTATCCTGAGGAAGAATAGGAGGTCCTATAATAGGCAAGGTTGCAAATGGCTGCCAGACTCCTTTGTGAAGCTCAGACTGTTACATTTCAGTATACTGTGATGCTGAGCATGTCCAACTAAGCTGATTTAAGAATATTTTAGGGGTTTAGTAAAATGTGTCCTCATAAAATTAACAAGTAAAAAACTCAAACCAACATGAGCAAACGACAGAATGAGCAGTAATAAGAACAAAAGTATAAAACAGCATCACTGTTATTTCTCAGTATAACTATCTAAACCACATTATGTAGAATAATAGTCTAATATGATGAACACCAACCCCCGAAAGCTCAAAATCAGAACTTAAAATATAAATTTTTATCTGATATCATTAATGATAAATCATGACTTACACACTGTGTTTTAAGATGTGAGTGGCTGTATAACGCCATAAAAATAAGACATTCCAACATTAAGCATCTTGACAATGAAGATAACCACAGTTTTTGAGAAACACCTCACTTAAATAGCAAAAGGCCTAAATCCACAAACAATTAGATAAATATCTTTTTTTTCCTATAGTAAAAGTGGTTTAAACATTATCAGGGAAACAACAAGACAACAAATTCTAAGTCTGTTGTCTGTAAACACTGACAAAAAGAATACGTAAAAAATTGTTGGAAATTTACAAAGCAAGCATTCAAACACATTTATCATGTGAAATACTTTTTTCTTTGAATTTAAAGTACACGTTCTGCTTCTGTCATCATATGGAGAAAACCACTGAATGAAAGATGCACTGGAGAAGATAAATTATGAAGGACTGCCCAGATAGGAAAAATAGCATACAAGTTAAAGGCATTTGCAACATTAATAAGCAAAGTAAACAAGCTACTGAAGCAAAAAGGCTGACAACTGGAAGCATCACTGGAAATATGTGGTTTCAATATTTGTATTCTTGGTGAAGAAACCCTGTATACTGTAAGATCTTACAGAAATCCATATGAGAGGTGTTCAAGCATTCCCAATTTAACAAAGGCGATGGAAGAAGTCAAATTTCAGAGATATTAGAGAAACGAGGCTCAGAAAATGTGCTGGCAGACAGTACGTAGAATATGTGGAAAACATTGAAATTGAAGATGTCACTTAGATTGAAATTTTGTCCAATGCAACTGAATGGATGATGATGCCATAGTAGCCTTCTGTTAAGAGAATCAAGCATACTAAAACTATGCTCTATTATACACATGATGGAGACTGGAGAGTGTTCTTTCATAGTCTATGTATTTTCCCATTTAAATAAATTTGGATAAAAATTAAGCCTAGGTTATACCTACTAAGTGGCTATCCTCATCAGCTGAGGGGAAGAGACCCATCTGTTGGTATTCTCTCACATATATGAAGCAGCTCCTGTAAAACAAATCACTGCTCTTTTATGGATCTTCTTGGGGTTACTAGTGAGCAGAGGGGATTCTGTTCACCTCAAATTCTCAGAAAAAAATCTAACAGTACCTTAATAAAGTGAGCTTCCAAGGTCACCACTAAAGGCTAAAAATTAACTCTTTTTTATCCCAACTTACTTCCAACCATATTCAGAACCTGACCTACAAGGATTCTCAAGGAGATACGATTACATCATGAAAATATTTTCATGAAGAAAAATATCAACAATATAGAAGACAAAATTTGAAAATAAACCCATGTATGTTATCAAAATACAGATATTTAAGTCCAAGAGATAAATATCTTTTCAAGTTAAAGACACATAACAGCAACATACAAAAAAAAAAAATCTATCCTAAGTTAGAATTTTCTTCTCTGAGAAGACTTAATTCTACAATCCTCATACTTTAATGTAAAATTTAGTGCGATTCAAATCATAATCCCAATGAGTTTATTATTTTTAAAAGAGGATTGCCTAATATGATTTTAAGTGCATATGAAAAAAAATCCAAAAGATAAATAAGAAAAATATAAATAACAAAAACACTCAGGACAGCCCTGGCCTTACCATTTATCTAAATAGGCAAAAATTCTGTATGAATAGACAAATTTATACTTTTATAGCATTGAGAATCCAGATATAAGTAGTGTTATTAAAACAATTAGGCATATTTAAGAAATTTTAAAAGACAAAATGAACCTTCCAACTGAAAATTTAAAAATAAATGAATAGCAGCAATTTTACAAAAAAATAAAAATTTATCAAAAGTAAACTACACTAGAAAAAAACTTGATGTTTGATCACAGTTTCTGTGAATTAAACTACAAAACAGTGGCATATTTTTGAGTGAGAAATTTATTACAAATAATAAAAATTATAATTACAGAGCACAAAAATTATTTAATATTTTTGAAGATGTTGTAAATTCCTAGGATTACCAAACCACTCTCCAAAAAAAAAAAAATGAAGTTTATTTGTGGGAAAGACAAAATTAAGATGGAGACACTGTTGTCAAGATAACAACAGACCAGCTATGATTCCAGGGAAGATGGAATCTTGACATTCCACTCTACTATTTCCCACTAGCTATAGGGAGACTCCCAATGCCTAAAGAGAATATCAAATTCCTTCCCCATCCCATCCTCCCTTTTCCGCACCCACTTTTTTTTCCCTCTTATTCTTTGTCCTAACGTTAAGCAGTTCCATCATGCTGGTGGTGGTAACTGATGGTAACAGTAGCCTATAGTAGTGAAAACTATGAGGGAAGGGAACTTTCTTTTCTGTTTGCTATAGTCATTTTTTCCAGAGGGTACAGGTGATTCCTGTTGTTTCTGCTTTTTGTCTGTCCTTTTGCTTCTTGCATCAGATGAGGGTACAGTTATGGAAGTGAAGAGTATTAAACCCCAACTTCCTGACAAGAGGACTAAGTAGAAAGGGATCTGAAGTGCACAGGGGAGATGGCAGAGGAAGGAGCTAAGCAAAGTGACCCCCTCAAATTTTTAATAAACTTCTAGATCTTCCCTGTGTTGCATAGATGTGGATCTTTGATTTCATTCAGAATATCAAAGAGAAAGAAAATGGAGTAAGAGACCACCAACCATATCACAGATTGACCACTGATGGCAAATGTCTAGGATAAATACAAACAGAAAAAGGTTTGAAAACAGAATGGACATTGGAGACAAGGCTCAGGGAAGACACTAAAATTTGTGACATGAACCTAAACAAGTCAACTGCTTGCTAAAACAAAATACATGTATTCTCAGTAGGATTTAAATAAGATCCAGTGTCTCACCTTTATTATTTAAAATGCCCATGGTATAGTCTAAAATTATTTAACATATGAAGAACCAGAAAAATATCAACTGACATTGGAAAAGCTAATCAACAGATTTCCATGTTTAAATGTCGACTTTATAGAATTCACTGTATTTATTAAATCTATAGATTTATGTGTTTTAGCACAGTGGGGAAATATTCAGCCACCATTTTCTGACAAGAACTTTAGCCATTTTAAAATGCCCCTGTAAATAATTGGGAACACTGTTGAAATCAGTGGGAAAATACAAAGTCTAAGCAAATAGATAAAACATGTAAAGAAGAATGAAATGAAAATTTTACAATTGAAAATTGAAATAACTGAAATGGAAGTTTTGATTGGGCAGGTTCAATTCAGAATGAAGATGACAGAAAAGAAGTCAGTGAACTTGGCAGCAGATCAGTAAAGATTATCCATCTAAATAGAGAGAGAAAAGTATTAGTGAAAAAAATGAAGAGCCTCAGAGTTGTTAGACAATAAAATTCCTAGCATCTGAGACATCAGTGTACCAAGAAGAGATGAAAGAACGCAGAGCTAAAAAAACAAAGACAAAAACCTTGAAGAAATTGTGGCTGAATATGTCCCCACTGTGCTAAAAACTCATAAATCTAGAGATTGAATAAATACAGTGAACTCTATGCATTAAAAACAAAACATATCCTTTCGGGCACATTAGAAGGAAACTGCTGGAAGCTAAAGACAAAAAGGATAATATAGCTTGGAGCTCTTGCTGTTGGACTCCGGCATAATGTATCTAGGCTCTAGTCTATTCCAATCTGGCAGAAAGGCTTTGAAATAATTTTCTTATTCTTCTCCATTAATTCCAGAAAAATGACACAAGAACAAAATTATACACCATACGTTCTCATTCATAAGTGGGTGTTGAACAATGAGAACGTATGGACACAGGGAGGGGGGAACATCACACACCAGGGCCTGTTGGGGGGTGGAAGGCTAGGATAGGGATAGCAGGGATTGGGGGGGATAGGGAAGGGGTAGCATTAGGAGTAATACCTAATGTAGATGATGGGGTGATGGATGCAGCAAACCACCATGGCACGTGTATACCTTTGTAGCAAACCTGCACATTCTGCACATGTACCCCAGAACTTAAAGTATATAAAAAATAAAAGAACATTGTGTTGCAACTTCTGCCTTTTTGTTAAATTGAAATATGTGACAATAACATGCCCATTGAGATCACTGTACTCTAATTATCCAAGGTGATTTTCCTTTAACTGTTTTATGCTCTAGCAGAAAAATATTATAATTTTTATGTATTTTAATATTTAAATGCAGTGTTCCGATGTGTCACATAAAATTAAGGTATTTTATAAGTCATATACACATTATTGTGCATGAAATCCATCATGGAAATCATTCTCAAAACAATTTTAATGAAATTATCCTAAAAGCCATTTGCATTAATTCAGAAGTCTTCAGAATAGAAGTCACTGTGGACCACAGCTATATTCGACTGAGATTCATAAAAATACAAGCAATAGAAAGTTAAAGTTAATATAATGCTACTTCAAAACAGTACACATGGATATAAAAGAATACATATTGTAAATTGAAATTTTTTCCTTTTGTTGTGTAGTGACTTATTCAAACTTCTAACATCCTATCTCTTTATCTGATTTTTCAGGCATTTTCCCCACTACAATATAAATACTACTGTATCAGACTCAATTCTTAGTAAAGCTTAATCTCATTGAAAAGATTAAGAGGATTTAAAAGAAATCTTAAGGTAGGAAGCTTAAAAGTGCTTTACATTCATAAAGTCATACTTATAAAGTCACTCAAGAACTTTAAAAAGGCTTGCTTAAAACAAGTCTTTAAAACATATGCAGAGATAGCATAGCATTTATTTTGATACACAGTTACTTTGATTTCTTAGAACATTTTCAAATCACTTGAGCAATTGAGCATTGCTATTTAATAACTAATCCCTTCCCACACCCTCACCCCTAATGCATATACAGACCAGCGTACACATGCAAAACAAATGCTTTGTGCATTGATTTAATGATGAAATATTTTGAGGGCTAAATCATGTATTGTTAAACACATCTATTAAGACCACAAAACTCTATTTCTTTTCAAATAAAGTGAAAAAGATCCCAGTTAATGTGTAAGAACAAGTATGAAATTCCATTTACACAGGATGGAGTAGAAGAAAGAGGTAGTTCTACTTGAATAGAATTTTATAAAAAGAAAATTTACTGCATTTTGAATGATGAACTCTTTTCTAAAGCTCAGTATAATAAAAAATTGATAGACACAGAACTACAAATGTTAGATTCCAAAGTTATTGTGGAAAGAAATATTGATCTGGTTACACATCTTCTAAAACAAGACCATTGTAAAATGTGGAATTCAGTAGAAAATTTTCACACTTTTAAGAGTGTCCCAATTTATTACTGTTCAAATCAGTGGAAAGTTATGTAGCGCTGTTAAGTGGATATTTGGTGCCATGCAGAATAATGTTTCTTCTAGTATTTATTTCCACGTGAAATTGAAGACACTGGTAATTTAAAATGATACACAAAAGGAAACCGCACATTTTTACAGCATAAAGTAACATTTTGGTAGAAGTATTAATATGGCTCCACTTCCACTTTTGAAAAAGTAAACATAAATTTGCAAATTTTTAAATAAACCATGCCCATAATGTTCAAATATATCACTAGAAATAGTTCAAGCAAAATCACTGTCAATAAAATCCTTTTGCAAATACCAATGATATTTTTCACGGACAGAGAAAAAATAATCCAAAAATTTATATGAAACCACACAAGACCCAGAATAGCCAAAGCCAATCTGAGCAAAAAACAAGCAAACAAAACAAAACTGGAGACATCTCATTATCTGAGTTCGAATTATACTGTAGAGCTACTGTAACCAAAATAGCATGCTACCAGCATAAAAACAAACACATAGACAAATGGAACAGAATAGAGAACCCATAAATAAATGCATACACCTATAGTAAACTCATTTTCAAAGACGCCAAGAATACACACTGGGGAAAGAAGAATATGTTCAAAAAGTGATGCTGGGAAAATTAAACATCCATATTCAGAAGAATGAAACTAGACCCCCACCTCTCACCATATTCAAAAACTGCATCAAAATTAATAACTTAATGTAAGTCATGAATCTACTAAAATAAAACACTGGGGAAACACCCCAGGACATCGTCTCGGCAAAGATTTCTTGAGTGTTACTCCACCAGACCAGGCAACCAAAGCAAATGTGAAAAAATATCAATCTAAAAAGCTTCCGCACAGCAAAGGAAACAATCAACTAAGCGAAGAAACAATCCACAGAATGGGAATAATTATTTGCAAACTACCCACAGGACAAGGGATTAATATCCAGAATATATAAGGACATCAAATAATAGAAAAAAAATCAAGTAATCAAATAAAAAAATAGGCAGATGATCTGAACAGACATTTCTAAAATCAAGACATAAATGGCCAACAGGTATATAAAAAATGTTCAACATCAATCATCAGAGAAATGCAAATCAAAACTACAATGAGATATTATCTCACCTCAGTTAAAATTGCTTTTATCCAAAACACAGGCAATAACAAATGCTGATAAGGATGTAAAGAAAGGGTAACCCACATGCAGTCTTGGTAGGAATATAAATTAGCACCACCACTATGAATAACAATTTACAGTTCCCTGAAGAAAGTAAAAATAAATCTACCATATGATCCAGCAATCTTGCTGCTAAATATTAAAAGAAAAAACTCAATATATTGTAGTGATATCTGCATTCCCATGTTGCTTGCAGCACTACTGACAATAACCAAGATTTGGAAGCAAACTACATGTCCATCAACAGATAAATGGATAGAGAAAAGGTGGCATGTATGTATACTGAAGTACCATTCAGCCATAAAAAAGAATGAGGTCCTGTCAGTTGCAACAACATGAATGAAACTAGAGGTCATTATGTTAAATGAAGTAAGTTAGGAACAGAAAGACACACTTTCCATGTTCTCACGTATTTGTATAAGCTAAAAATTAAAACAATTGAATTCATGGTGATAGTGAGTAGAATGATGGTCACTAGAGGCTGGAAAAGGGTTTCAGGGAAGGGGAAAAGTGGGGATGGTTAATGAGTGCAAAAATATAGTTAGAATAAGATCTAGGATTAATAACATAATAGGGTGACTACAGTCAACAGTAATTTATTGTACTTTTTTTTTTGAGATGGAGTTTCACTCTTGTTTCCCAGGCTGGAGTGCAATGGCACAATCTCGGCTCACTGCAACCTCCACCTCCCGGGTTCAAGCGATTCTCCTGCCAAATAGCTGGGATTACAGGCATGTGACACCACACCCAGCTAATTTTGTATTTTCAGTAGAGATTGGGTTTCTTCACATTGATTAGGCTGGTCTGGAACTCCAGACTCAGGTAAGCACACACCTCAGCCTCTCAAAGTGCTAGGATTACAGGCGTGAGCCACTGCACCCAACCTATTGTACATTTTATAAAAACTAAGAGTGGAATTGGAATGCTCCTAATAGATACCCTCTTTACCCTGAAGTGAATATTGCAAATTATATACATGTCTCAAAATATTATATGCACACTATAAATATATACATCTACTGTGTACCCATAAAAATTTTAAAAGTATAAAGTTTTAAATAACTTTTAAGTTAAAATCATGAAGATATTAACATGGTATCATTTTCAAGTTAGTGACAGAAGGAAATTTGTTGGAATTTAATAATGAGGGGAAAACCCATTGACAATAGACTGGAAGCAAGGGAAGAAGAGGTACATTAGAGGAGAAAGCAGCACTTTCACTTCAAAGTAATTTCATCCAAAATTTCCACAATTTCCTTGTGATATAGGTAAAGTTCTGAGAAATTTTGCACTGTATTTTGTGGGATACAGGATTCTGGTGGAGTACTGATTACTGACATAACAAACATTTGCATATTCTATTGTGCATGGCAGTTTAATCTCAAAAGAGAAAACCTTTTCCTTTAAAAGTTGGTGTAGTCTATGGAATACTATGCAGCCATAAAAAAGGATGAGTTAATGTCTTTTGCAGGGACATGGATGAAGGTAGAAACCATCATTCTTAGCAAATTAACACAAGAATAGAAAACCAAACACTGCATGTTCTCACTTACAGGTGGGAGTTGAAAAATGAGAACACATGGACACAGAGAGGGTAACATAACACACCAGGGCCTGTTGGGCAGGGTGCGGGGGCTAGGGGAGGGACAACATTAGGATAAATACCTAATGTAGATGACAGGTTGATGGGTGCAGCAAACCCCCATGGCACGTGTGTAACTATGTAACAAACCTGCATGTTCTGCTCATGTACTCCAGAACTTAAAGTATAGTAATTAAAAAGTTGGCATAGTTTATGTCTCAAGGTGTGGGGTGGGAGAAAGCCATGTATTCCAACCCACAAATAATTTCAAAGGCTGGGAAAAAGTCTTTCTTGCATTGTTAAATACTAATACAACTCCAATCAGATATTGTAAGAGCAACATTTTCTGGTTCTAGTACCTACAGAGAAATTTTGTGATGAAATACGATAAGTGAATTTTGCAGGAGATACAATGAAATGTAAACTGAGAGTTTCTGAAAACATTAATCTATCATATGCTTAAGGCTGAAAGTTAAAGTAACATTTTCTCTTCTTTTTAACCATTTGAAATTAACTAAAATTGGTAAAGCATTTGTGAAATGACATAACTGTGTAATCTCCTACAAAGAAATATTTTTAAAATTTGGGGAAAAAAGAAAAATTGAGGTAGGAAAAACCTGCATGTGGAAATGCAAGCTGGAGGGGAATGTAGAAAATAATAATATCTTTTTTTACTTCTGGATATCTGTTAATTTCCCCACCTATGCAACATGATGAAGAATGATTACAAAAATCTAAATATTTCTCAAAGATTTAAAACAACAAATCGTAGATGGTAGATATTACTGATGTCTTAAATTTGTTCTCATCATCTATGCATACACCTGTTGAAGTTGAGACTTTGGTTAATGAAAATTGAAGGGAACTGGTGTTTGTCATTTCAGGCTAGAGGAATTAAAGAGTAATTGTTCTAGCCATGCGCTTTTCTTCCCTCCTGGTGGTAACAAATGAAGGTGCAATAAACTGCAACAGCTGGGAATACAGAGTGAGTCATTAGGTAGGGAAAAAATTGCCTCAGAGATTACTGAAGTTTTGCAAATTTTCTGTGACCCAGAACTAAATGTCTTTGGTGTTAATCTCCCGAGATTTTGTCTTTGCGACCCACAGTGTAACATACCCTAACCTAAGTAACACGTTCAATACATATTTAAAAAAATGCTAATGTGTTTTTGTACTTGAATGCAAATTTAAATAGTAAAATAGCCACGTAAGAATTACAACCTCAAACAGCACTATGAACAAATGAAAAAGTTATTTTTAAATTTAGAAAAGCATACACAAAGCCATGATTATTGGTTTTTCAAATTCTCCATTGGCTCCATAGGACTGACCAGTAAAAATGAGAAGTCTTCACATGGAATTTGAGACCTAACTCGACATATCTTTTAATTTCTAACTGATACTAATAGGAATGTGCTCCAAATTTGTATGTGCTTGAAAATTCAACCAGAAGAACAGAATAATGAAAAATGACTAAGAACTGCGATCCACAGTGACCCTCCAGTTCTGCCTAGAGTAGAAACTGTCCTTGGACAGGTCATGCAATATCTCTCCGACTATTTCTCATCTGTAAAGTGAAGTGGGTGGACAGTAGAATCTTTATCGTTTACTCAACGTATTGCTCTATTTTCATACTGCTATAAAGAATGACCCAAAACTGGGTAATTTATAAAGAAAAGAGGTTTAATTCACTCACCGTTCAGCGTGGCTGAGGAGGCCTTAGGAAACTTAAAATCATGGTGCAAAGCAAGGAGGAAGCAAGGCAGCCTCCTCCCAAAGCAGCAGCAAGGCAAAATGGCGAGTGAAGAGGAAAGAACCCATTAAAACACCATCAGATCTCGTGAGAATTCACCCACTATCAGAACAGCAAGGGGGAAACTCGCCCCATGTTGCAATTACCTTCACCTGATCTCTCCCTTGACAGATGGGGATGATTACAGTTATAATTCAAGATGAGATTTGGGTGGGGAGACAAAGCGTAACCATATCACTCAATTTCAAAGACCTGCCTGAAGATTCCTCTTCTGCTTTACTACACAGTGGCTTTTGTTTCCATTGCTTCATTTCTCTGACCTATCTTTTTCTTCTTATTTCATTATTTCCTAGAAACATGTTATTGTTTCTATGGCTTATTGATATTTCAAGTCCCCACCAAAATGTCACTTTCTCCATAACACTTTTCTTCTTCTCTCACTAAAATCATCTTTAATTATATTAGCACATTATCACTGTAGTGTTTATTTTTTTAATCCACCCATTGTTTTCATATTTTGTCTATTCAATATATTATAAATTCACAAATCGTGAAATACATGTCTACGATTACTTGTATGTCATGCAGTATCCACTATGGCCCTTTTATGTTGCATGTGCTCTAAATATACTTTTGACAACAATGGGTAAAAAGGCACAAAAGAACACAAGGGTAAAAGTAATAAAAGAGAAAAACATGGCTTGTAGAGAATCATTTTCCTATAAGAACTTATTAGAAAGAGGTCACTACCTTTATTCTATCAAGATAAATTATTTATTCTTTACCTCTATTAATCCATTTTCCAAATATGACTCTTCTATTTACTACTTTCTTGTCTAAAACCTAAAAGCTTTTACTTAAGCTAGGTCTCAGCATTACTGAGTACTATGATCATTTTTTGGAATTTTACTTGGGGGAACTTTGCGCTTCACTGATCTTGAAAGAGTAGAGAATAACAACATTTCAGAATGCATTAGGAACATTTTAAGAGCAGAAAATGTTACCCAGACTACTCAGGTTCTGTTGGATTATCTCACACAATACTGAGTGTCATAGACTGGAAATCAAGAAAAGATAATTTATTCATTGGTTATTTTTTAAACTATCTGCATTTTGAAAGAACACATATATATTTATACATATTTATTTACACAAACATGAATTTATATATACATACACACAAACATATATATGTATGATATAATTTTTACATGTCATCCGAATATACACAAAGTGAGCAGAAATAAGGAAAAGTCTGTATCTCTCTGGTGTGCCTGCGCTTATCACTCCTCTATAACTGAATGGTTAAGTAGCATGTAGCAAGAAAATTCTTAAAGTTGCTTGTTTCTGTTTAATAAAAGGCTGACATCTTTAAAGTAATAGCAAACTTAATTATGGTCTGCATAATGATTAACAAAGTGTTTTTCTCATACACTGATTTATTTGGTATTCATTTAATAATATAAAACAGATAAAACAAGTACCTACAAAGAAATTTGAAGGTTTGTCATTTGTCTTTGATCAAATTGTTAAAAATTTTAAGGTCATAGCTTGAGTCTAAGTTTTCTTATTCTAATCTATACTGCCTTGTTTCTTCAATCATGATATGTCAAAATTTTCCCACTTAGAAAATTTTAATTGTATTTTTCTTTAATCCTTTCAATAGTTTACTTGCTCATTAAATAGAATTGTTTTACCAGTATGCAAAAATGATTGCTGTTTTCTATCTATGAAAGAGTCTATAACTGTTCTGAAAGACCATATTATTTGAAGAATTCACTTTTCCAATTGAACAAGGTCTACTGACATTATATTTAGGACACTTTGCTCTTATGACCAGTGGCTCAAACTCTTCAAATCTTCCCTCCTGAGAATCTAATTCTTTTCAGAGATCAAAAGAAAAAAGTAGACTGATCATGTCGAGATCTATCCTGTACGCCATCCCTAAATTTCTGTACCTGATTTAGTTCTAAATAGTTCCCAAGTGCTTTTTCCTAGTCTTCTGTTAATTCTGAGAACTCATTATATCTTTCCAGCAACATAACTTTAATTCAATTAGCCAGGGGTATTTGTGTTACTTCTTATGAAACAATCTTGGTATTATTGGTCATCATCAATTTAATCATAAATATTTTTCTCAATACATAACGTCATACAGGGCTAAGCACATACTTAATCAAATGTGATGATTAGAAAACAAATTACTTAATGTATAATTGAATAAGGAATGTATTATTCAATTATAATGTATTACCTACTGGGAATAACATTCAGTGACTTACCCAGCCCAGAAACACATTAACTTACTCACTTAGAAAATGACATTTTGTTACTTGAGAGCTAGAATGCATAAGATATAACTACCACTGGGTAATTACAAGAGTGATTTTTAAATTCCCATAAGTCTCACGGTTAAATTTCCATACTTCATCATATATATGATGGAAGACATAATTTCTTTAATGATATGATATGAAATGATATATGATATGATCCGTCCGTTGTATAACTGGAGACTATTATGAAGTAGAAATGGTTATTAATGTAAACAATCAAAACATATAAAAAGGGGATAACAGCTTTGGATGATAGCACATTTTAAACAATGTAAGAAGCTGGTTACAGTGGCAAACACCTGTATCCCAGCACTTTGGGAGGCTGAAGTAGGTTAATCCCATAAACCCAAGAGTTCCAGACCAACCTGAGCAACATGGCAAAACTCCTCCTCTACAAAAAGCACAAAAATTAGCTGGTCATGGCTGCGTGCACTTGTAGTTCCAGCTTCCCTGAAGGCTGAAGTGGGATGATCACCTGAGCCCAGGAGGTCGAGGCTGCAGTGAGCTATAATCATGTCACTGTACTCCAGCCTGGGTGACAGAGTGAGACCCTTTCTCAAAAATAAACGAACAGACAATATATGAAATTAGAAGTCAAATATGGAGAGTGTTGATTATATAAAGTACCTGATATCACCAAATCCAGTAAATTAATATGATAAAGTATTAATACCTCTCACATACAGAAATAGCTCTTCTAACTTTCCAGAATAATAAAATCTAAAAATTAGAAGTCAGTTTTAAAACAGGCTGATGAATTTATATTATAATTAATGCTTGAAGAATCAAAAATAATTTATTATTTTCATGAATATGGGAACAATAAAAATATGCTTTCTATAAGGGCAGCAAGCAGCTGATTTACAAATAAGGCATAAAACTTCAACCTAAAAAGCAAAAACAAGACAAAGCTCTGTGTGTGTGTGTGTGTGTGTGTGTGTGTGTGTGTGTGTGATTTAAAATTAAATAAAAACAAGTGTGGTAGCTTGCACCTGTCAGCTACTTGAGAGGCAGAGGCAGGAGGATCACTTGAGCCCAGGAGTTCAAAGCTGTAAGGTGCTACGATTGCACCTGGAAATTGTCACTGAACTCCAGCCTAGGCAACAGAGTAAGGTCCTGTCTTTAATAAAAAACAAAGAAGTAGAAAAAAGTGTAAAAAAAGAAGTCAAGAGAAGAGGAAAGAAGCCAGTCAGGATGGCTAACACTGGAAGAAGATACTACTGAAGAAAAAAATAAAGGAGTTAGGCAAATTACACATTTAAACCTTTTCTTTTGAAATAATATCTCTGCAGTAAATTATTTGAAATGTTCTATCTAAAAAATTAATCAACCTGAATTTCTGACATGTGACTGTAGGTGATAGATCTGAGACAGCCCATGAAATGTCTTTCCAATTGTGATATCTAGCAAGGAACTTTTTGAAACAATTTAAGTTATTTACCAGTGAATAAAGAAATGTGTTAGCAAAAATTCTAACAAACATTCAACTATTTATTTCTCCTTTGTAGGAAAAGTGTACTAATACGTGCTAATTAATATTTATTCTGGAAAATATCCAAGTTATTTTTTGTTTCCAAAACTACATTTCATTGCAAATTATTGTCATTACTTTTAAACATGCAGAGAATAAAACTGGGTTTTTAAAAATAGCCAGGATTTTGGTGCATATAAGACATTCACTTAAAACACCGAAAAGTTCAGAAAATAAGTGCACCTCAGAATAGAAGTACTTCTTCCTCTCTCCTTAAATAATTTAATTGTATTGCAGATTTGGGTGCTTTAGATCACTTACTTTTGAGAAGACTGTTTAGTTGTTGTTAGTGAAAACAACGGAAAAATAGTAAATAAATAATAGTGATCTAATTTTTAAAATCATCTAGTCCATAATTGGTTCAGATGCTTTAGTTATTTATCTAATAATCATTATCAGTAGGCTTTGCAGCTTTCCTTTAAGTTATAGACTGTTTATTTTTCTCGTGACTCATGCATAATGAGTCTCTTTCACTGTTTAAAGGTATCATATTGATAAAAATGAAAGAATATTTATTGAACTTATTGATGTAATTTTGCCATTACTAAATATAAAAAAATTTAAAATGTTCTCACATTAGCATTCTAAAATAAAAAATATTTTCACATTATCATAGACATATCTGTGTGAATATTCTTCTATTTACTTTATCTAAAATAATTTATTTTATTAACATTATTTATAAATAACAATATTCTACTCCATTAGCATACAATGCAATGCAGACCCCACTGATTTTTTTTGCATTGAAAATATCTGTTTTTTAATTTTTTAATTAGATTTAAATTCTGGGATACATGTGCAGAACGTGCAGGTTTGTTACATAGGTATACAGGTGCCATGGTGGTTTGCTGCACCCGTCAATCCATTATCTACATTAGGTGTTTCTCCTAATGCTGTCCATCCCCTAGCCCCCACCCACCCACAGGTCCCACTGTGTGATGTTCTCCTCCCTGTGTCCATGTGTTTTCATTGTTCAACTACCACTTATGAGTGAGAACATGTGGTGTTTGGTTTTCTGTCCCTGTGTTCGTTTGCTGAGAATGATGGTTTCCAGCTTCATCCATGTCCCTGCAAAGACCCTCTAGAAAAGTTCAGAAAGATTTAAAAAAATGAGTAGCTTACTCCATATAAAATTTAAGTACACATGGCAACAATAGAAATTGTTATTAATTGGGGAGCAGAGGGAGACAGACAAGGGTTGAAAACTAATTACTGGGTGCTATGCTCAGTACCTGGGTAACAAGATCTTTTGCATCCCAAACTTCAGTATCATGTCACATATACAGGTAACAAACCTGCACATGTACCTCCAGGATCTAAAATAAAAGTTGGAAAAAGAAATCTCTAAGGAAAGTAATTTATTTTCCTTCTGTTATCTCATTGAACTTTATCCATAGTTCTCTTACTTCATTTGGTCTTGAATTATTATTTGTATTTATGGATTGTGTCACTATTAGGAAATAAGGTATTTAAAGCAGGGACCATGGTTTGCTATGCTGTGACTCTTCTACAACTCTGAACATGATTTCTTTTCTTTTCTTTCTTTCTTTCTTTTTTTTTTTGTAAAAAGTAGTTTATTTAGAGAGAGAAAAACAGGAGAAGGAGAAAGAAAGAAACAACTAACTCTCACACTAAGTGACAGAATCCAGAAAGATGGAATCCAGGAGAGGAAAGCAGCTTCCACACCGAGTGGAAGCGAACAGAGAGAGATGGAGTTTAGGAGGGGAAGACAGGCTTCCACGAGAGAATATGGAAGGGAACTCCAGAGGGAAAATCCAGGAGAGAGAAAGATTGCTTCCATGAAGGGAGTGTTTGTGGAAGGGGATCCAAATATGGAGTCCCCTAAACATGATTTCTAAGAGAACTGAGTAGATGTTTGTTGACTGGAGCTGAAACATGTACATATGTCCATTATTACATTTTCTTAATGTGGTATGCTTAATGTAGTGAACAAAATAATAATGTATATAGAGTATTGTTTAAAATACCCCACTTCCAACTGTTGAAAGTGCCAAAGAAATTGTAAGTTTGAAAGTTAGGTGGAATAAATGAAGAGTAAATGATATAGAACTAGTCAAAAAAGAGGATGATTTCATGGGGAAGTGAATTTTGATCCTGCTTTTGAAGAATATATCAAATGTAACTTAGAGAGTAAGGAAATATGGAAAGAATACAGGCTGTAAATTTCAGAAAATACTTTTTTTTTTCTTTTTAGCTATGCAACCTTAAGCTATTTAACCTAGGATTCTATTTTCTAATCTGTAAAATGAAGATAATAGCACTCACCTTAATTAACTGGGTGTTTTGAAGTTTAAATAAAATATAGAATCTGATAATATTTTGTAAATTCTAATTCTGAGTACACATCAGAGTTGTCATTTCAAATTTTTTCATCAATTTCTTTAGGCCATCAGAGAATCAAAAAATTAACATTTAAGAAAAAATGTTTGTTTTGTAAATAAGAAATACAGTATTATCCTTCCATATATCATTCTTGATTTCACTATGTCCAAGTTATTTTATAGAGATAATTTTTATATTTTATTTTGCCATGTACCAGATAACCTTTCAGATAAGTGGGATAACTGTTCAGTCAACTTAATATTTTGACGTTCTTTACTATTCATTCTAGTTGTTGCAACACCGGTAGAATCTATATCCTACTTTCCCATCAGTCAAGTAGGGGACCATAGAGACTTTAAGGACTGGTTAGAGAATAATAATCTTAATAGAAGAGAAATTGATTGTAAAACTGTGAAAGAAGATTGACTCCTGCATTTAGACTATAAATCTATGAAGAGAGGACCTCAATATACTTTTTCTAGCATTATTTTCTTTCATTTTGATAGATGGCATCTAAAAGCTACTTTATAAAGATTTGTTGCATGCGCGCATAAATGTATGAATGAATGAATGCATGAAATTTAAAAATAAAATTTTAAATCCACAGAAATGCTTTATGTAAATTTACAATACTGTGTTAAAATATTAAAATCTAGTTCATTGTATCATGAGTGCAAAGCAAGAACATAAAAAATTTCCAGTAAGTTAATTCCTACTTAAGCTACTCTACAGTATCTGTTTAATAAAAACACTGAAAATTTTAAACTAACCTTCATAATTTTTATAAATACACATTTTGATATGTGTGTGTATATATGTATATATACACACATCTTGAGACATATATATATACACACACACATTGATACACACACACACACACACACCCCTTGACATATATAGAGACAAATATAGAGATCACACATATAAAAAATTTCAATTAAGCTCTATGTTTTATTCACAAGTCTTGCTTCTTCTAGAATTTTTCTGTACATGTTTCTCAAGGAGACAAGTGCCTTGGCTTTTCAGAAGCATGTGTAATCCTGAAGAGGAGATTTGAAAATATGGACTCCTGGTGCTTTATGCAAGACTGCAAAAAAGGTCCAATTTTCAATTAACACTGGGTAAAATATTTCTCAGTTATATAATACTTTTCTTAAACATTTAGTTCTACAGTTTTCTCTTCAGTTTTTATAGACTGTAGTAATTTTCCACTGGAATATAATTCTATAGTTGAAGAAAATGACTAACTGCATGAAGAAAAAAGGGTACTATGAGAACATCACTTGACAAAATATTAATCACAGTCTGCCTCAATTTGAGAGGCCCAGTCTTTATAAGATATTTAGTCATAGTACATTACCTGCAGGAGTGTTACACAGAAGTCCAACCAATGTTTTCCATGAGGTTTCACCCAACACCTGATGAATCATAATTTATTTGGATGAAGCACAGGAACATATTTTTACACGTTCTTTTTAATACCTCTCTTACATTTTATTTATGTATGTATTTTTCTGTCCTTAGGTTTAGGTGTTCATGTATAGGTGTTAACCACCAGCAGTGTATAAGCAAGGACACAGGTTTTTAACAATTGTGATTGGTAACTACTATGTAATCAGCTAAATTCCAGGCAAGCATATGAAAATCAAAACACACAAACCTTAAAATTCAAACAAACAAAGAACAAATACAAATCTGTTTCTTGCAAAGTATGAAATATTTAAATTTTTTTCCCATTTCTTCAAAAAAACAAGGTGGATCTCTTCTTAAACCAGTACCTCTTCTAAAATTGGCCATATTGAAATTAACCTAACTTAGAAAATGTGTCTCCCTCTCTCTTCTTCCTTCATACCCACATCCACACACACCCATGCAGATAAAAAAAAAAAAACTTGTGTCTTATAATGCACAGGATATCTGCTAATGTAATAGGCAATTACATTTCTAAATGATGACTTGCATATTCACAATGTAAAAATGCTGTCATGCTGTGGATGTACATGAATAATTAATAAGTTATAATTCTTGAGATAATACCTATGAAACACACACTGGTATTAAGCAATAATCATGAAAGAATCATTGCAAATGTATATATGAAATAGATTACAAACATATCATTAAAATAGATTCTGCTATATATTTGACTTCCACCTACAAATTATTAGAGATAAATTTTACTAGGTAACCCATGGTTTTCATTGTAGATTGCATGATAAAAATGATAAATTCTAGATTTGAAAAGATCATGAATATTATGTATTTCAATATTATACTTAGTTGGATAAGTAATATATGTAAACAACTGTTAGGATGTTTACATATAATTTACATCCTCCCTTTTCCCCTATTCCATAAAATATATTTGGGAAAATATACAATCAAACATTAATACAATAAAGTCATTGATAAAAAAACAGAGAGATCACAAGAGCAATTCTCTCATGGTACAGAGAATAATAGAAATGGTTATGAAAGCATAGCAACCAAATTAGGACAGTTACTGAGATTGGAAACAAATATTTAACTTTGAACTTTTCAGCAATTATATCAAACTTGGAAATGTGAGGGATTGTATTATTCTTACTATCTAGAAAGAAGAAGATCATCATTTTATCTGGGAAGAAAAATTGCTGGCACTAAAGGCAAGAGGATTACTCTTTTGTAACATAAGGTGATATTTTCAACATAAGTTTTTTTTTTAAATATTCTAAGATCTCTTGACATTTTATTTTACATTTAGAATATCCTATTAATGGTTAGCTTTAATGATTGTGAAACTTTTAAAAATGTAGCCAAATCAGTAAATTTTATCATAATTTTCTCTTCAAAATTTATAGTTGATACCTTAATTTCTCATATTACAAATACTTAACAAATTAAAAAAATGAAGGTGGATATTATCCAACCTAGGCCTATTAGTCATTATTCAGCCTTGTCATCATCCTGATCATTTTCTCTCGACTCTAGGTTGTGTGTCAGTATCGGCTCTTAAAACGACAAGCAGATCCTGCTCGATAATTCAGAGTTTCTACTCAATCTTTGTCCTTCATGTCTTTGAACATATTCCCTATATTTTACAACTACCCACATGTGTGTTCCACGTCACAAAGCGTAAGTTCAAATAAACAAACATGTCTAGATTACCTTATAGTTTAGGTATATGTGTGTGACCCAAATTCTAGATATCACAGTGAGAAAACTGGATTCAAAAGGGAGCAACTTGTGGAGCTATAAAGGGGATGCCATCTTCAGATAAGTGCCATGCCAAGATAGTTCCTTCTATAATTTGAAACAAGCAGTAAATAACTTGTGACATCCAGTCCCGAGTCTTATAAGACTTGGTAGTTCTGAGTTTCTGCTAGAGTGGCTGCTGTGATATGTGGGTTAGATGTGATTCCTATCTGTAAAGCTACAGAATCTGACTTATGACACTGATGGAGACAGCCTTAATTCAGCTTACTATAAGAACCATATACTAGGGGGTCTATATGTAAAAGAAATTATTTCTAACAGTTATAGGGACTGAAAGATTGAGATGAGGGTACCAGAATGGTGGTGATCTGGTGAGGGTCTTCCTCCAAGTTTCAGACTGCTCACTTCTCATGTATCTTCCCATAGCAGACAGAAGGCAAACCAGTCTCTGACCTCTTCTTACAAGGGCACTGATCCTAATCATGAGGGTGGAGACTTCATGACCTAATTACCTCCAAAGACCCTACTTCCAAGTATCCTTACATTGTGGGTTAGAGTTCAGCATACGAATTTTAGAGGGACATAAATATTCAATTTATATCTTTCGATTCTTCCCCCCAAATTCGTGTAATTCTTGCATGCAAAATATATTCACCTAAGTAGCCCTAAAAGTTTTAACTTATACTAGCATAACCTCCAAAGTTTAAAGTGCAAAGTCTTATCCAAATATCATCTAAATTAGATATAGATGTGACTTGACGGTCAATTCATCCTGAGGCAAAATTCCTCTCTAGGTGTTAATTTTTGAAACCAAACAAATTGTGTGCATCCAAGCTCCAATAGTAGGACAGGCATAAGATAGACATTTTCATTCCAAAGGGGAGAAACAGGAAAGAAGGAAGGGGTGACGGTTTCAAGCAAGTTCAAAACACAGCAATGAAACTCCAGGTGATCTTAAGGCTCAAGAATAATTCTCTTTGGCTAGATACTCTTCCTTCTGATCCCACTGGGGTAGCCGACTTGTCTTACAGAATTATTGGAGCAGGGGTTACACCCTTATTGCTTTGGGTGGCCCCACCCTCACAATTTGGGACAGCCTCTCTGCTTATGGTTTTTTGAGTGAAGGCCATCTGTACTGCTGAAAGCAAAGTGATATCCCCAAGACCAACAAAAAAGACATCCTAAATGTTCTCTCTCAACATACTTTCTCATTCTTTTGTGATATGGATAGGCTGAGAATTTTCTAAATATTTAATTTCTAGTTCATTTTTTTAATAATTTGGTCTTCAAGTCATTTATCTCATCACACATTTTATTATGAAAAGTCAGAAAGAACCAACCACTTCTTCAACATTTTGCTGAGAAGTTTCTTTGGTTCAATATTAATTTTATTGATTGCAATACCTACCTTCCACAAAACCACTAGAACATAAATAAAATTCAGCAAAGTTCTTTTCTACTTTGTAACACAGATCACTTCTTCTCCATTGTCCAATAACATGCTTCTCATTTTTACCTGAGACCTCATCAGAATGGCAGCCATAATGCAGTGTTCTATATATGATTTATATATGATTGAAGAAAACAGAAACTTTCTCTACCTCTCTTCTAAGCCCTCAACAGAATTATCTTTAAAAGTCTTATCATGGCCGGGCACAGCGGTGCATCCCTGTAATCTCAGCACTTTGGGAGGCTGAGGCAGGTGGATCATGAGATCAAGAAATCAAGACCATCCTGGCCAACATGATCAAACCCCATCTCTACTAAAAATACAAAAATTAACTGGGCGTGGTGGCACGCACCTGTAGTTCCAGCTACTCAGGAGGCTGAGGCAGGAGAATGGCTTGAACCCTGGAGGCAGACGTTGCAATGAGCTGAGATCACACCACTGCACTCCAGCGTGGGTGACAGAGCAAGACTCCATCTCAAAAAAAAAAAAAAAAAGTTTCTTCACAAGAGTCTCAACTTCTTGTAGCATATACTTCTTTCAGCTTCTATCCATTATCTGGTGCTAAAATTGATTTCACTTTTTTAAGTACTTATCATAACAACACCCCACCCTCTCAATACCAAAATCTGTTTTAGGATTCTCCAGAGAAACAGAATCAATAGAAATATATATAAGGATATTTATTATAAGAAATTGGCTCACACAGAGCTAGAAGTTGAGAAGTTCCACAATCTGCTGTCTGCCAACTGGAGACCCAGAAAAGTTGGTGGCATAATTTGAAGTCCTGAGAGTCAGAGAGTCAATGATGGTTCCAGTCTGGGTATGAAGGCATGAGAACCAGGAGCACTCATGGCAAAAGCAATGTCTCAGCTCACACAGTAGGGCAGAGGGCAAACTCAACCTTCCTCCATCTTTTTATTCTATTCAAGCCCTCAACAAATTGGATGGTGCTCACCCACACTGGGGAGGGTCACATGCTTTACTCAGTCCACCAGTTCAAATGTTAATCTTTTCCAGAAACACCCTCAAAGATGTACCCAGAAATAATGTTTAACCAGCTATCTGGGAATCCAGTGGCCCAGTCAAATTTTTTATTTTTTAATTATTTTTTACATTTTTATTTATTTATTTATTTTTGAGACGGAGTCTCATTGTGTTTCCCAGGGTGGAGTGCGGTGGTGTGATCTCAGCTCACTGCAACCTCTGCCTCCTGGGTTCCAGCAATTGTCCTGCCTCAGCCTCCCAGGTAGCTCATACTAAGGGCACTTGCCACCATGCCCAGCCAAATTTATAATTTTAGTAGAGACAGGGTTTCACCATGTTGGTCAGGACGGTCTCCAGCTCCTGATCTCAGGTGATCCCCCCACCTCAGCCTTCCAAAGTGCTGGGATTACAGGCACGAGTCACCATTCCTGGCCTTTATTTACTTCATTATTTTAGATGGAGTCTTGCTCTGTCATGCAGGCTGGAGTGCAGTGCTATGATCTTGGCTAACTACAACCTTCACCCCCTGGGTTTAAGCAATTCTCTTGTCTCAGTCTCCCTAGTAGCTGGGATTATGGGTGTGCACTACCACACCCAGCTAATATTTGTGTTTTTAGTAGAGACAGGGTTTCACCATGTTGGCCAGGCTAGCATCAAACTCCTGATCTCAAGTAATCCGCATGCCTTGGCCTCCCAAAGTGTTGGGATTACAAGCGTGATCCACTGTGCCCAGACCCAGTCAACACATAAAACTAACCATCACAGAGACCATGAGCTCTACCTTCAGCCAGTTGAAGGATAAAATCCTGAATTTAATTTTCAGCATTTTTACTCCTAAGTCTACAGGAGGTCAAGTTCTCAGCAGACATAAAGCTTTCAGATTATGTATATGCTGCTTAAGCTGGCAATTCAAATTCCTGAGCTCATCCTTTTCTTTCCCCATTCTGTCTAGCAACATTAGAAAAAATCAGCCAATTACATTATATTTCTGAATTTGAGACAGACTTTCAAAAGTATCATAAACTTAGTCATTGAGACCTTTGCTTCTTGTAAGTGGTTGGTTAGGAGTACCAAATGGTGATTATTTATCTCTATTGCTAGATCATTCCATGGGCTATCAGTGCTCTCTGAACTGCTGAAAATAGTATCATGATGAGAGGAGATTGTTCCTTTGACTTTGACCCCCTTCACCTTGTCCCTTCATGAGCAGGAACTGAAGGGGCTCATTTCACTCAGCCTGCAGGCCATGGATGGCTAAGAGTTAACAGCTCAGTAAAGGGTGACTTAGGGCCAAGGTTTCAGGCTTGAGGGTAGAGTGTAGCTGGGAGCCCAGCCATTCTGTATGAATCAGAATCTTTAAATCGAATCATGTTCCAGAATAAATTCCAAAAACCCCAGAACCAGTTCTTAACAAATTCATCTTTATAAGTCACTTTTTTTAAAACTATTCTCAGTACCAAAATCTATATTAGTTATAGAAACAGAACCATTATGGTATACATTAATACATTTATGTATTAGAATTGTAATATATATTAACATCATACTAGCAAAGTAATGAATACATTAACGTTATAGTGAACAAATTTAAAACTGATTCTCAGGGATAAGTAGAATCAGGGTAGATCTAGACACCAGACCTTCTAGTACTTTATTTTGAAATTCTCAGCCTCCAGAACTATGAAAAATAAATACTTGTTGTTAAAACCTCTCAGTAAGGTATATTTTTTATAGCAGCCTAAACTAAGATGCTGATCAAAGCAGGTAATAATTACATGGTAATCTGCTAAGACCATATTTCCATCAGGAAGCTATAAAGCAAGAAAGAAAATTTACTTTGTTAGGTTTAAGTGGAGAAAAAATATGTTAAACAATACTGGGTTCCCAGAAGTTAGAATGGGACATGTGGAAAGACTAGTATGAACCTGGGGATGATTAGCCCTTAAATTCTAATGAGTCTGATTTGCCATTGTAAGAAGCCTCCCCACCCTCAGTGGAAGCAAACTCTCCACTGCTTTCTGAAGGCATTAAACTTATATTGCACCGCAAAACTGTAATGATCTCACCTGAGGCAGTTGTCCTTTAAAACAATGCCGGTTCTCTTCAGGATTCAAACCCGTCATCCCTCTTTATCTAAGCCTATAACTAGACTCAAGGCCCAGCAGGCCCCTAATAGTGAGGTACAAAGTGTGACCCTTGAGACATACTGCAATCAAAATGTACTTGAGTTTTCCAATTTATACAAACAGAAATTCAGGGAACCTGTGCGGGAATGGATAATAAGGGCTAGAATAATGGTAGAGGCAACATAAAGTTGGGTCAGACAGAATTTACTGATATGAGCTCACTAGGCAGCAATTATGCATTTGATGCTGTGGCTCAGGAAGTAAGAAAGGGTTCTAACAGTTTATTTGGTTGGCTGAATAAAACACAGACCAAAAGTGGGCCCCTAGTGTGAGTTGGAAATGCAGGACCTCCCTGGATTTACCAAATCAAGGGATTTAAAGGCTTATGGAGACTGAAATGTTAGAATTGACTTGGCATTTTTGACCCACTCACTTACTCTGGGAGAGTTCAGAAGACATACCACAGCTACAAGAAATAAATTTGTGAGAGGAGCCTCAGCATTCTTGAAGAAAGCTGCTATTGGTCTTCTCTGTAGGGCAGACTTTACAGTGGGAACTGAATTGGAAAACCTAAATGCAATGGGAATAATTGAATCATGGAGTAGCAGGAGCCAAGGTGGGTGTGGTTACCATAATGAACAGCCAAGAAAAACAGCAAACAAATAGTCTGACTCTCACAGACCTATAGCATCATCTAATGAATCATGGAATTACTATAAGCAAAATAGATTATGAAGCCTACTAAATGCTTATGGATCTGTAACGGCAAAATACTTCTACATTAAGTAAACAAAAATCTATCCTGAATCATAGAAATAGAGTCGTGATTCCTCAATCAATACTCAGAGGTAAGCTAGTTTACAGACTCCAAACTGATCTCCCTGAGAAAGGACACTGATACACTATCAAAAATGTACACAGTAGTGCCCCCCTTATCCACAGGGAGTTTGTTCCAAGATTGAGTGGATGCCTGAAACCACCAATAGTACCAAACTCTATATGCACTGTTTTTCCCTATACATACATATGTGTGATAAAGTTTAATTTATAAATTAGTCACAGTACTTGAACACAAACACTGTGATAACCACAATAGACAATTTAACAATCAGAATGGCTACTAAGTGAATAATGGGTGGATGGCACATGCACCATAGATACACTGGATAAAAGGATGATTCATGTCCTGAGAGGAAGGGAGAAAGATGATGTGAAATTTCATCATGCTACTCAGAATGGTACATAATTTAAAATTTATGAAATGTTTATTTCTGGAATTTTCCACTTAATATTTTGGACAGCAGTCAGCTACACTGACTACACAGTTACCACAGGTAACTGAAACCATGGAAAGTAAAACTACAGATAAGTGGTTAGTCTTTCCCCCTGTTAGTCTTCCCCCCTGCATTCCGCAAGCGACTCCACAGCCTTTTACCAGTGTAACTCTGCATTAAGGAAAGGGAAATAATCAGACCTTTGGAGGACTGCTGGACACTGTCCCCAAACCCATACTAATTTCAAGAGACATAAAACATCACTGGTGTCTACCAGTCAGAACTGAAACTTATGGAGGTTAGGTGAGCAGCAGAGTTTTTACACAGCCTCAATGGGCCCACTGAGTCCATTGTCCCCAGTTCTGGAATGCACATTTGGAATAGACATACTCGGCAACTCACTTGTGGAGTGAAAATTGTTACGGTAGAAAAGGACAAGTGGAAGCCACCAGAACTATCTCTAACCAGGAAAATTATAAACCAAAAGCAATACCTTATTTCTGAAAAGGTTGCAGAGATTAGTTCAATCATGAAGAATTGAAAAATGCAGGGGTGGTGAATTTCGTCTTATCCCAATTCAACTCCTCTATTTGATCTGTGCAGAAGACAGATGGATCTTGGGGAATGATCGTGGATTAATAAAATCTTAACCAGGTGGTAACTCCAATTGCAGCTGCTATACCAGATGTAGTTTTATTGCTTGAGCCAATTAACACATCTCCTGGTCCCTAGTATACAGCTATTGATCTAGCAATTTTTTTTCTTCATTCTTGTTAATAAGAACAACTAGAAGTAGTTTGTTTTTAGCTGGCACTACCAGAAGTATACTTTTTCCATCTTACCTCAGGGGGTATATAAACTCTTCAGGCCATTGTCATAATTTAGTTCAGAGGGATCTTTATTGTCTTTACTTTCTATAAGATATCATGCTGGTTCATTACACTAATAACATATTAATAAGACCAAGTGAGCAAGAGGTAGCAACTACTCTGGGCCAACTTGTAAGACATTAACATATCAGAGGGTGGGAAATAAATCCAATAGAAAATCAGGGGTCTTCTAACTCAGTAACATTTCTAAGGGTCCAGAGGGCCTGTCAAGATATCATTTCTGAGGTGAAGGATAAGTTGCTGCATCTGGTTCCTCCTACAGCCAAAACAGAAAAGAGACACACAATGCCTAGTGACCTCTTTAGATTTTAGAGGTAAAATATTCCTTATTTGGGTGTGCCCACTTACCTAGTGACCTGAAAAGCTGCTACTATGAGTGGGGCCCAGAATAAGAGAGATCTTATTATTACAGGAGCTCCAGATTGCTGGGCCAGCTATTCTGTCACTTGGGTTGTATGATCCAGTAGATCCAATGATGCTCAAAATGGCAGTAACAGGCATTTTGTTTGAAGCCTTTGATAGGTTCCTATAGGTACATCATAGTACAGGCTATTAGGAACAAAACCTTGCCATCCACTATAGCTAACTATACTCCTTTAGAGAAACAGCTATTGGTATTTTACTGGACCTTCACATGCACTGTATTATCACATGGGTCACCAACTTATCAGGTGACCTGAGTATCCCATAACGAATTAGATGTTATTAACTCACCAAGTCATGACATTGTACTTCACAGAGCAGCACTTCATCACCAAATGGATTTGCTGCCTATGTGATTGGGCTTGAGAAGGCCCTGAAGGCACAAGTAAGTTACATGAAATGGCCCAAATGCCCATGATTGCCACTTCTGCTCCACTGCCTTCTCTCTTTCAGCCTGCAGCTATGGCTTCATAAGGAGTTCCCTAGGATGACTTGACAGGAAAAGAAGACTTAGGCCTGGTTGTTCATTGTGCTTGGAGGAAAAATGGCCAAAAGGGCAATAATATATGGATTCATGGGCTGTATCTGTGGCCAGTGGTTTGGCTGGATGATCGCAGGCTTGAAAGGAACACAAATTGGAAATCTGGAGAAGTTTGTAGATAGACCTAGCCCCAAATATCACACAATTCCCCAGGGTGATCAGCCAGCTAGCTACCTGGTGGCCGATTGGTTACTTGAAATATTTTCATCACTGAAAGGGGATCATTTTGTTCCTAATGAAATAGAAAATTACTCTGGATATGATTTGCCTTTTCTGCAAGCACTACTTCTGTCAAAACTACCATCCATGCACTGAAAAAATACCTTATCACCATCATGATATTCCACATAGCATTGCTTCTAATTAAAAAATTCACTTCGTGGCAAATGAAGTGATGCTTTGGGCCCATACTCATAGACTTCCCTGGTCTTAACCGTATTTCCCTCTATTCTGAGGTGGCTGTTTGATAAAACAGTGGAACAGTTTTTTGAAACCTCAGTTATAGTGCCAGTGAGATGGTAACATCTCACACAAGATGGAGCAAGTTTCTCTAATAGGCTGTATATGCTCTAAATCATTGTCCATAGATGAATTATTTCTCCCATTGCTAGGACTCTGGTCCAGGTTAGGAAGGGTAGAAACAGGAGTGGCACTATTACTCCTACTGACCAACTAATTTTTTGTTTTGCTTTTTGTTTCTGAAACCTTATGCTCTGCCAACTTAGAAATCTTAGTTATAAACGGGGAAGTGTTTGCACTAGGAAAAACAAAGAAAACAATGATTTCTGACAGTTAAGACTAACACTGGGCCATTTAGAACTCCTCATGCCTCAGGATCAACAAGCAAAGAAGAGTTACGACACTGGCTGGAGTTACTGACTCTGACTACAAGAGTAAATCGCTCTACTGCTCTACAACAGAGGTGAGGAAGGCTGTATCTCTAATAAAGGTCATTTAAAGCATTTCTTGGTATTACAATGCTCTTTGATAAAGGTCAAGGGAAAACAGAAAACAACTCAATCCAGTCAGGACTACTAATAGCCCAGCTCCTTCAGGAATAAACATTTGAGTCACCCAAGATTAGCTAAGGTACTTAATGAAGGCAAAAGAAATACAGATTGGGTAGTGGAAGAAGCAGGGATTTACCCTAGGTTATAGCAAGCTATGACCACGTGACTAGTTACAGAATAGAGAACTGTAATTGTTATGAGCATTTCCTTCTGATTTTGTTATAAATATGTGCATGTTTGTATAAAATGTATTTTTATTTTCTTATTTTCTGGTTTTGTAACATAAGATATATTGACTTTATAATATAGTATTTAAGTATTGTTAATTTTATATCATGGCAACAAACTGTATGTTTATGTTCCCCCAAAATTAATGTGTTGAAATCCTTGTCCCTAGTGTGATGCTATTAGAAGATGAGGCCACTGGGAGGTAACTATTAGACATAAGAAGGTGGAGCCCTCACAAATGGAATTAGTGCCCTTACGAAAGGGACCCCAGACCTAGGCGTTATGAGTCACGTCTGTAACCCCATCACTTTGGGAGGCCGAGGTAGGCAGATCATGAGGTCAGGAAATTGAGACCATCCTGGCTAACATGGTGAAATCCGGTCTCTATTAAAAATACAAAAATTAGCTTGGTGTGGTGGTGTGTGCCTGTAATCCCAGTTACTCAGCAGGCTAACGCAGGAGAATCGCTTGAACCCTGGAGTCGGAGGTTGCAGTGATTGGAGATCATGCCACTGCACTCCAGCCTGGCAACAGAGTGAGACTCCATCCGAAAAATAAATAAATAAAATAAAATAAAACAAAAGAGACCCCAGGAAACTCTTTTTCCTCTTCTACTATGTGAGGATTCAAGAAGTCAGCAGTCTGCATTCTGGGAAAGAACCCTTATCTGAACTCAATCGTGCTGGCACCTTCGTCGAACACCTATCCTTGAGAACAGTGAGAATAAATTTCTGCTGTTTATAAGCCACTCTGTCGGTGGTACTTTGTCCTATGAAACCAAAAGGACCAATTCATCGTAGTAATTAAGGAATATGAAGAAAAGTAAATGTCACTCAACGACTTCACTTCCTTTTTAGAGCAGGTGGTGATACATTTTCCACTGTACACAGGATAGATGTATCAAGTTAGGAGATTCAGACCTCAATCTCTAAATGTCTTCATTTGCCTTCTCTGCATGAGCTGCTTCTGTCAAAACTACCATCCGTGCACTTACAGAATACCTATGTCTTCATTTGGAGATTGAATATGGTTTAAGGAGGTGCATATGGGTGGTTAAGTTAACAAGGGGGTGGACCTACAATGTTTATTTGTCAGTTTTACTGGGCCACATGGTACTCAGATATTTGCTTAAACATTGTGGGTGTTTCTGTGAAGGTGCTTTTGCATAATGTTACATCTAAATTGGCAGACCCAGTAAAGCACATTGCCCTCCCTAATGGGGGTAGGCCTCATACAATCAGTCAGATGCCAGAAAAGACCTAAAGTCTCACCCTCATTGGATAAGGGAAGATTTCTTCTGTCCTACTACCTTTTAGTTAGGACACCAGGTTTTTTTTCTGCCTTCTGTCTTAAACAGAAAGATTGGCTCTTCTTGGGTCTAGAGCTTGCTGGCCTGTGGATTGGAATCACAGCTTTGGCTCTTTTGGATCGCAGGTCTTTGGACTGGGAGTGTTAGGGCATTGGCTCTTCTGGTGCAGACTGCAGATCTGGCTGCTCATTAACCTTCGTAATCATGTGGGTCAATTCTTTATAATAAATCTCTTTGCCTAATACAGCAGCTCATATCAATATATTACATTTATTCAAAAATTAGTTTTTCTAATAATGCTGTTCTTTTGCTATAATATTTTTGGATATTGACTCTACTTTTTATTTCTGAGCATCAATTTCAAGACTGTTCAGTGTGGCATTAATGTATTCACTCCAGTTACTGATAGAGTTTTGTTGTTTCTTTGGATTAAAGGTAAGGCACAAGTCAGAGGAGTTTATGTGCCATGCTCAGTATTGTATATAATTTATTATTCCTTGCTGACTCTTCTAGTCAATTCATAATTGTTTCTATTTTGCTACATGACATGAGATTATAAAACAATTCTGTGAAGTATACTACATTTACTACCACTCAGCCATTGAGTTTTATTTAAATAGTATATGAGTCTTAGATGTCATGATTAGTTCTTGGTAAGTCATGGTTCTGAGAGGGTCCTATGAAGTCTTATATGATATGGCACATGTCTACCTCAGGATTTGTGTGCTTAGGGCTCTCTCCGCCTGCAACTTTCTTGCCCCTGATTTCCACATAGCTATGTCTCTAATTTTATCTAGATCTCTGCTTAAATGCCGTTTCCTTAGCGTTCTCCCTTTGCTATCAATCTAAAATAGCTTTCTACTCACCATATCACCTTCTTCTATTCCCCACTTTATTTTCCTCTGTAGCAAGTGATAACATGAGGCATCACACTGTACTTTCCCTAGCTTATATTTTTCAGTCTTCTCCAGTAAACTTTTAGCTTCCTTAAAGACAATATTTTTGTTCATCTGTTCCCCTCCCCCGGCAGCCATTCCTCCAAAATAGCTGCATGTCTGACAAGTACTAAGCATAACAACTGATAATATCCTGTTGGGTGAATATATGAATGACTAAATGAGTGAATAAATACACTTTTATTTTAAGTAATCATCAGGCATCCTTTAAATAATTCTCACATCATGTTAAAATCAACATATATCCTTTCCATTTTTTTAAATGCAGACCTACACAAAACTTCCTTCAATTATGTGACATCTTGATTGTTTACATGTTGCTAAAGATTTTATAAAAAGACAATATGTTCATTATTTTCCTAATATGATTTCAATTTTATAATTTTGACATTCACTAGCCCAGAAAATACAGAAGAGTTCCTCAGATTATATAATTTTCCTAGAAGAAAATCTCTGAAATAATGATTACCTGAGGAAATGGGGCTTTCCTAGAGCATTTTCAGTATCTCTTGAAATAGACCCAAGGATAGCAACCAATTTACTTTTTTGTAATATCCTCTTATAAAGTCACTTAATAAAGTACTGAATAAAACAAAAGGATTTGTATTATATCTGCTGTTCTCAGAGGATCTTTGTTTTAGATCTAACTGAATTCCCCTACCTACTAAATAGATCGCTAACAGAATGTTAGTAATTTCCATTTTGTTAGCCACTCTTCTAATCCACAAACAATCATTCATTAATCAACAAAACTTCCCTTCACTCAGCCCCTCCCTCCATTCTGCCATCCAGGCCACCTCAAGTACTGCACAACTAGGAAATGCGTTTGTTCTCAAATACAAATGTCTGTATCAGACATGCTGGGTAAATTATAACTTTAGTTTTTATGTAATACATATATTTTCAAGATATATTAGCTAATCTTTAGAGGCTGCTGCAAATTTTTAATAGTGAAGTTATCTTTTGGGCACCCTGACATTCCACATAGAATGCTAGTTTCAAGCTATACTAACAAATTAATTCTGTACAATTTATATCATAAATATATGTAAGTTTTTCTTATGAATTTAGGTTTAATAGATATTTGTAAGTTATTTTTACATGATTTCATTTTTTTAAAGTTGGTTTGTGGGCAATGTAATTTTCATATACCTGCAATGTAAAATTGTAATTCCTAGTGCTATTTGATGATATTAATTTAACTGATACATAGAAATAATACCTAACTATTGAGGTAAGTTTTTTGTCATATATATATATGTGTGTGTGTGTGTGTGTGTGTGTGTGTATACATATACAATATCATTAATAAAATGATACTTGGAAAATCTGGAATATTATCTATACCACCTTTCATTAGGCAAATTATTAAGTTAAAAATCACTTGTATTTCTTCTATTTTGAGTATATTAATTTGATATTCAACTACTCTTATTAGAAGTGTTCTGGTAAGTAAAACTAGCAAAAATTAAGATAAATGTTAATATTCAACAGAATACTTCAGATGTATTTTTACTATAATTAACACAAAAATAATTTCCTTTTATAACTCACCATGTATGTAGTTCTTATTGTGGAATAATTAAATTCCCTGCCTAGTCACTGGAAATTAGACTTTGAAATACAGTTTTAAAAGTTGGAAATAGTGTCCTGAGCTTATGCATTATGTTATTTTCTTGTATTTCAGAAAGATCACTCTCAATATAACTCTGTGAATGCTTACAGCTGCACACTTTTGAAAGATCACATAAATGTACATTTAAATGTGTAATCATTCTTGCATATGTCAGTATTTTACTTGAAATCTCAACCAAGAAGGGATAAAGCCTTGATAATCACATACAGCATGAGAGAGAAAACCATATATTTCTAGCGGGCATCATGTCATAAAACGAATAGGTATGGATTGAATGCTGATGACATTGGGACTTCTTTTGAAAGTCCATAACAGATCAACCAGGTTCTATAAGTTTTTCTATAGGAGAATTCCATTTCTAGATAAATACTTCTCCTAGTTTTTACCTGTAATTCGGTATTTCTAATTTTATTTAGTTTTTGGGTAATTTAAACATATTAAAACATTATGTTTATGTTAAAATTTTTTTATCCATTCATCTGTTGCTGAATAATAGGTTGATTCCATATCTTGGCTATTGTGAATAGTACTGAAATGAATGTGGGAGTACAGATACACCTTCCACAAACTGACTTCAAGGGAATGAAATATATACAGGCAATGAAATACTATTCAGCCTTAAAGAAGGACATCGTGTCCTTTGTGACAACACGAATGGAACTGGAGAAACTAAGGCTAAGTGAAAAAAGCCAGATATAGACTAATAAATAACACATGTTCTCACTTAATATGTAGAATCTAAAATGATTCAAATCATAGAGACAGAGAGTAGAGTGAAAGTTACAGAGGATGGAGGATTTGAGCAGGGTGGGGGTGATGGCTGATGAATACAAAATGTCAGACAGGAGGAAAAAAAATATATATATATTTCAATTCCACAGCATGGTGAATATAGGTTAATAATAGAGTATGAAATACATTTCAAAATTGCTAGGAAAGAATATTTCAAATATTATCACAAACAAATATTAAATATTTAAAGTGATGAATATGTTAAATAGTTTCACTTAATTATTCCATATTCTATTTATAAATCACAACATCACTTTTGTACATGATACATTTATGTAAAGTGTCAATTTACAATTCATCAGAAAGATTTCTAACAATATACTGAATAGCAAAATGAACTAAAATTAAATAAAAATATAACACTGGCTCTTAAAATATCTAAAAGTAGAAAAAATAGTAATAGTTTTAAAGTAAAACAAAAATAAGTTATTAACACATGAGCAAAATTTTTAGTATGTTTTTGTGCGTAATCTTAATTTTTTAATTTTACCAAACGATTAGAGAATAGAAAACTTTGACTTGAAAAATATAGTCAATTTTTCACAAACGTTGTAAACATTCCATACTTTCTGTGGCTGAATGGGTTATTCATTTTTAGTATCAATAATTGATGTACGGATATTAACTAAAAATGACTTCTCATAAAGACATGTACACATTTTAACTTTATATTCTAGGTACAATGTTTTTACTTAGTATTATTTTATTGCTCTAATCCTATAACATTTTTTATTAACAAATATAATAGCATTTGTATACTGTTGATTATTGGTCTTATTAAAATCTTATAGGATCTAAACTCGGTAGGCTGAATGTTATAAATATTTTCCATCAACTCAATGCACCGGTACTCCTGGAAGAATTGAAAGATATCTGGAACCATTGCTTTCTCACCTGCCAAGAATTGAAACGGCACATTTTTCTGTGTGGCTGTGGGCTCTATTTAGCCTCTGTTCTTTTGCTAGGTTCAAACTGTAGGCTGCACATTGCCCTAGCCACACACTTTGAGAAAGCTAATGCCTGCCAGGTATCGGAAAATCCATCTTCTCAAAAAGAAGTCTGGAGAAATGTTATGCTTTTTATTCTGCTAAAAATGACTTATGTGAAAATCCTGCTTCTGCCATTTTGTTTTTAATAATACATTTTACCTGTCTCAGTCACCACATAAAAAAAACCTACTACCTTTTTTTGCAGGTGATTTTTAAAAAGTCAGCACCTGTCTATTAAGTAGACCTGAAGAAAAAATATCATTTTTAAGAACTACTTTTTTACCATGTATGCTTATATCTATTAAAATTGATAATGTCTATTACAATTAATATGATCTATTCCTATATTATGAGACCTCATCTATGTTTCTCTGGAAATATCCTGGCTTACACATCTATCCAGCTTGAATTTTACTAATAAAATTCCAATCATCATTCATTTTTGGTGTGTAACTAAAATAGGCACAAGGTAGCTAAATTGGTTTAAAGGTATAATTAATCCCTATGGCCTCATTATACTTGATACCTTGTACCAAGGTAAATAAATACAAGTATAGAAGAATAAATAGGATGTTAAAAGATGAATAGATGAATGAAGAGATAATACAAACTTTGTTTAAAATATTCGAAAATACCTAACACATTGACAGATTGTTTGAAGCAATAAGCTTAGATTATTCTGTAACTTATAACATCTGATTATTTTACATTATTTGCATAGCGTTCACATAACAAGAGGTATTCTATTTGTAACTAAATCAATACACTAAAATATCCTTAAAAGCAAATGAAACTATTTTCCTTCTTTCTTAAACATGTGTATACTTATTATAAGTATTGATGTTTTCTGGCTATGTTTTTCTATTAAAAGTCTTCCTTGAAAAAAAGTTTCAAAAATGGTTTTTTAAACTCCAACTTTTAAAATAAAAATGACATGTAATGGTAGCTTTCAAAATTATTGTTGATACATGGTATCTTTTACAAAATTGAGAAATATATGTCAAATTTTAAAACATCAAATAAACACTTTGAGGATTGTATTTAAATCTGTGTTATTTTCTGCTATATTTTGTGGCTTAATTCTGTGAACTTTTACTCTGCAATTGTATTTTGCAACTATTTTATTATGAATAATTTGTCATTTTTTCTATTTTCCATGGAATTTAAATTAAAGGCAATCAATTTCTCATTTATGACAGCAGGGCAGTATCACCTTTACATTGTAGCCAAAATAACAAAAGTTCGAAAAATCATATAGTTTTCTAAGAAATGAAAAAAAAGTGTATCTTTCCTCTCTTGCATTATTGGATGCTGTTTTATAATGCTTTTTAGTCAGCATTTTTGAAAATGGTACAGATTAGAAATATCTTAAGAAGTGCCCTGACAGCAAGAAAAGCCATGTTATCTTCTATTCATAAAAAAGATCATTTTGGAAAAGAACTTTCCTTCCGTAGTTTTAGAGGCTTGTTTATATAATGTAGCTGCAAAATAACATTTTCAGATAAATTTTAAAAACTACCAAAATATAAATTGTATAGTGCCAACAAATAGGACTGTTATTAAGTGACAGAAAATGTCCTAAATGTACAAATCCAGAAATATTACTGGCATATCACATTGAATTATAAATGCAGAGGTAACCTGGTATCTGATAGAAAGAGAATAGAATTTAACAACTACATCATTTAACTTACAATGGTGTATAAAAATCAGGAGACAAAGCTCCTCAGGTATTGTAGGAACTTACACAACTTGTATCACTGTTCTGGAGGGTGACCAAATTAGCAGTTCATTGATTATTTTGGCCTTTACCCACCATGAGGTTGTCTAGGCTAATGGCAAAATTTTTCTGGGTTAGCAAAGCTACCAGGTCACAGGAGGGAAATTCTGACCAACCGCTTCCATATTATGCTTTTGAAAAATCTAAACACAGTAATTATGTTAGAATTTGCAGCGAGGAAATTTATTCTGATTGGAATAGTGCCATTTTCTTACTTAGACCTGTTCATTTTAACCTCTATTCTCATTTACTCTCATTCAGTTATTCCTCAGTTGCTTATTAAAGTGTGATACACATATATCACACTTCCACACTAACAAGTTGGCCTCTTATATTTATGTCAATCCCTGCCAAATGTAGACTTGTCTTTCTCTCACTTGTTTCTTATTTACAGTTACCTTGTGTTTCATGGAGTATTGGAAGACTGAGTTTCATCCCACTCATCTTTCAAGGATCAGATCAAATACTACATTTTCTAATACCACAGGCAAAAATCACTGACTATCCATCAAGACATCCTTGATTGAATTTTTTTTTTTTTTTTTTTTTTGAGATGGAGTCTCACTCTGTCACCCAGGCTGGAGAATACTGGTGCAATATTGGCTCACTGGAACCTCTACCTCCCGGTTCAAGTGATTCTCCTGCCTCAGCCTCCTGAGTAGCTGGGATTACAGGTGTGTGCCACCACACCCCGCTAAATTGTTTTGTATTTTTAGTACAGACGGGGTTTCAACATGTTGGTCAGGCTGGTCTTGAACTCCTGACCTCATGATCTGTCTGCCTCGGCCTCCCAAAGTGCTGGGATTATAGGCTTAAGCTATGGTGCCTGGCCTTGACTGAATTTTTTAAAATACTTTTTACATGTTCTGAATTAAAAATCAGGACCAGTAACCCATAGAAATATGCATATATCTTCCAAACTTAACGTGATGTCTTTAATACTGCTAAAATTATATTATCCATGTATATAAGATTCATAGAAATGAAGTCCAAAAATTCTACCCAAAGAGTAACAGTAATTCTTTCTTTGAGAACACTAAAACTGTTTTGAATAAAAAGGGAGGAAAAACAAGCTATCAAAGTGTCAGTGATATGCCACTTAGTTATGCTGTGTAACTTCACATTAAAAGTAAAACCCCACATTTTAAAAATCTCTGTGGTCTTGGGCTGCTTGGTATTTGATTTAAAAGCAGTTAATTAAAGAGCAGTAATTTTAAAAAGTAGTCAATGGGGTTTTTGTCTTTGTTCACTTCTGTCTTTGTTCATTTGTATGGGTGCTTGGATTGTTGATTGGTTTCTTAATGGTATTCTTTTAACTTCAAAGGGAATGTGTAAAAAAAATGAAATTATGTAAAGTCTGGAGCTGCTTAAAAAAAAAAGTCTTGTGCTCCAGTAATGTTATCACCTTACATTAATATATTGGATTTCTCCCAAGAAGCTCAAGATCCTATCAGTATTTCTCCTAATAGTAAAGTAGGGCAGGTATACAGAGGGGAAATAGAATGTCTATACACCAATAATGGGAAAATTGAAAAAATAAAGATACCTTATATCTAGCTGAAACAGGATAAGAAACCAAGTCTCCTTTAGCTACGCTGGTACAGAATGAATGGTGCTCACACTTATAATTTTACTACCATTTACTTTGGAACACTCCAAATTTAGAAATGGGCTCAGCATAAATGCTAAATATATCAATACAAGTACTTCATGTTATGGTAAATATATTTGGTCATTTCCCTTGGAGTCACTTCCCAAGGTGGTTATTTTATAGCACTTTAATATAAATGCTTAACCTTTAAAAATCTAGTTCTTTTGGAGAAATTCCCAGATGTGCATACAATTAGAACCAACATCAAATATTTTGTGTTGCCAGATCACTAATTAAATTCCTGCACATAACCTTTTTCTTCCTGAAATGCAACATTTAGTAAATTATTTTATAATTATGCAAACAATGATTTGTATAGCTTTTGCATTTTAACGAGCTTGGGGGAACCAATTTAGAATTAAATCAGATTCTGAAAAACACATGTGTTGTACTAAAGAGCTGCCATCTAATTGTAATAACACATTCTACTTTCCATAAGCCTGTAATTCCTTTGCCATTTAAAAAAGTCACAAATTTTCTGCTTAATTTTCATTTTTTTACCTTTTTATGGGAAGATGTTTAAATATTTAAATTCACAAAGGACATATAAGAATCTTCCAAAGTGAAGAAAAAACAGTTCTCTTTCCCATAACCTTTTCTTTAATGTTACCTTTCAAAAATGTTTCTAGTGTTCCTATATTCTATTTCGTTAGATTAGCCTTCAGTACACTCAAAGTCCAGGAATCAAAGCAGGCAAAAATATAATGCACAACTTTATTTCCTTGATTCCATCAATAAGTTCATCAGACATTGAATCAAACAGTATTCTATTAATAGGACTACATATGTATTAGTTGTTAAATGAAATGAAATTTATGTAGCAGTAGAATAATTATCTTAAAATATTAAACTTTTAAAACTTGTTAAATATCATTAGACCTATTTTGATTTCCTGTTTTTCAGAAAGTAATGAGTATAAATGTCCTGTAGGAAATGACAAAATTATGTCTGAGGGAATCCTATAAATAAGGATCTGAAGTGAATAGCTCAAGTTGTGGCAAAAATTATGAGAAATATTTGGCTTTTTAGCTGTCTGAGCCTTCCACTAAAGCCTTTGTATCATGATGTGCTTTAGAAAATACAGGAACACACAAAGAGCAGTCAAAGTTATTATCAGTCTAAGAATACCACAAGATACACAGACACACACACACACACACACACACACACGTATATATATACACACACATCCCATAATAACTTTATGTATGTGTGTATGCACAATCATTGAAGACATACATCTTTAAAAATGTTACTTCTGAGAGACTTTTAAGTTTTGGTACAGTTTTCACTTTACTTAAGTAAAATTGACCTCCTACCATCAAACATCTTTTAAGTATAAAAGTGAAAGAAAAAGATACTTAGAGAATGGAGAATTCAACAATCAAGAACCGCCTAAAAAGTTACCATTCATATGGTAAAAGACATTAGTTGGAAGTTTGGAAATGTAAGAGATAAATAAGGGCAATAAAAGAGTACGATGTGAGTAAATCTAATATTAGATGTATAAAACAATAACAATGTCTCCTGCTTTTTAAAAAATATATGGAATAATACATATGCACATAAATCTGAAAGGGATTAAATGTAGTTAAATATTTTTGATCCTTATCTTGTCTGGAATGTGTAACAATACCAATTTCTATAAAGATATGGTAAGCTAATTACAAGTGTTGCAATCCCTAGGTTAAACACTTGAAGAGCAGTAAAAGTAAGTGTTAATATCAATAAAGAGGAAAATGGACTGATAAAATAATCAAAAAGAATACATAAAAAGAAAAGATATACATAGAAAGGATGAAACAACAAAAACAAAAACAAATAGCATAGGTGTATATTTAAACCTTAATATAAACTAACTACATAAAATGAAAGTAGGTGAAGTCCCCAAATAAAGGACAAAGGCAAAAGTAGTATCCCATAAATAGAGGTTAAACAATAAAAGACATTAATTTTATATGAATATGGATTAAAATAAACAAGGTAAAAACCTTTGGCTATATGCTAAATAATATAGCTCAAATTTTAAAAGCTAAAATTTTAGAACTAATTAAAACTTATTAAAACTAACTGGCAGGACGACTTCTAACTCATTTACATGTGGTTTGTGTGTATATATATATATACACATTTATGTTTATTACAAATAGACATAAATGTTATATAGTGAAATTTCCAATATTTTGCTATACTGTAAAACCACATGGGAGTATGGTATATAGATTGAAACATTGCTTTTTTTCTTGAGCACTATTCCCAAATATGTGGCTATGTTATATTTGAGGTGGCATCAAAATATCTCTCCCTGAAAAATTTATTCAGGTAATTCTTACCCCTAGCCTAATATATATACCATAGAAAAAGACATTTTAAAATATAGACATAAGGTACATTTCTTCCAAATATCCAAGCACTATTCAAAAATTATCACATGCTAAACCACGCATAACAGATGAGTCATAGGAATCCAACATTCCTAACTCCCTCCTCAATTCACACATTACTAACAAATCATAGCCATATTTCTGCCAAACTTTAGGAATTGTTCTCTGCACCCTTCCTTTCAGTCCTCTTGATAGACACTAGAAAGTCCCTACCATCGGGAGAATAAGAAATAATTTTACACTGCTGTATTTTTCAAAAAAATTAAGAGCAAATATACCAAAAAACGACGATTAGTAATCCTATTCTGTATTAATGATACAATGACACTGAAACTTTAGTAACAAAAGAGTAAAAAACATTGCCAAGTAAATTTAAAAGCCTTGTCTTTCAAATACCATATTTACTCATAAATGAAAATGAAAATCATGTCTGAAATAACAATCTATTTAGAAAATAGTACAAATAAGAAACTTACATTTAATACTTTTAGAATACAGTCAAAACAATACCCAAAGTGTTTGTAACTCCAAACTTGCTATTATTAAATAACAACGTAAATAATAAATTGACTAAGGGTAAACAAAAAAGCAAAAATTTAAAAACACAAAGAGCACAGCATATGAAAATAAGTTATTTAAAATAACAATGATATGTAGAAAACTCCAGGTATTATAATGAGAAAATACAAAAGTTGAAAAAATTTATTTTGATTTTATGTCTATATTTTTCCTTCAGCTCTATTAGTTTTTGATTGGAACAGCTAGAATTTTACATATCATTGAATTGTTATTCTGTGACAATCATACTTTTAAATGTGAATGATAAGTATCTCCAGTAATATGTATTAGCAAATTCTTAGCAAATCCTAAGGAATTTTTAACATTTTTCTAACCATAGGTTTTATTCCATTTTACTTAAAATATTTTAGAGTTTAGAGTTGGAAGTACTTTCTATATCTTTGTATAAAGTCAGCAGAACATTGTAAGGCCGATAACAAAACTTCTAATAAACATATCTAAAAGACCAAAATTGTTAGTGCATAACTGTGTAAAATTTGCAAAATCTTTAAAAATGATGAAAGTAAATTGTCAGTGTATTGAAGAGCTATTTTGCTATACTATTATTTCCCCTTCTATTCCTATTTAAAGTGCTTTAAATTAGAAATGATATAATCTTCTTTTTCATCTCCTTAGCACCAAGCCAACACCACATTTAATGATAACAGAAACTAAAGGCCTTTGAAATTCAGAAACAACAACAAAAAAATGGATGTTTACTCTCACCATTGATAGTGTACTTTGTCTTGGAAATTTGATCAAATGGTATTAAACAGCAACATAATGTCAATTAAGTAAATAACCAAAAGAAAATAAAAACTACCTTTATTTGCAGATATGATTCTTCCTAGAAATAATAAGAAAAGTTGTATCTTTAAATTAGAAATAACTATAGAAACTAAGATACACTTCCCAAGAAAAAATGGCAAGGCGAATGTAAAAATTTCACATTGTAAGTACTCAATCATTTTCGCTGCTACAAGAAAAGAATATCTAAATAAGATATAATCTGATACATTAGAATGGAGGAAAGTCAAAACCGTAATGATTAATAATTGGCATGGTGAATGTGTAAACAAAATGGTACTCCTACATACTGTCCGTGGGAGTGTAAATGAGGACAGATAATTTAGTTGTACAAAATCAACAACCACTCACATATATATTTTTATTGTTTAGCAATTTTCTTCAGGTTAGGTGCATTCATTTAAATAAACACGTTGAAGCCATTCAAAGTGAGGATGTATTTTTTTTTGGTTGATATACAGTGATGGTCAACATTCATGTGTAAATTTTAAAAAGGGAAGTTATAAACATATATACATGAAATCTACTGTTAACCTTTTATAAAAGAGGTTGCTCCTTCCATAACATGAATGGTCAGGAAGTTGGCAAAAATGAAAGGAAAATGCTTCAGGAGTTCACCTCTGCAAATTTAGGGATGCATACTCCTAAAAACAGATCAGCTTCCTGGTAACTCAATTTTGTAGTCTACCAAAAGAGTTACGTTGCTTAGAAGATGAGGCTCATTTTTAAGAGGAGCCAAATTCTTAGTACACAGAAAAAGTGGGATCCTGCTTCTACTTTCACCAGAGTTGCTTAAGAGCCAATGTGGCTGAATGTAGTGCAGAGTGATGAAATTGAGCTTGACATGATCCTGAGGGACTTCTCTTCCCAGTCCGCAGGGGACATGGTTTCAAAGGCAGCAGTTTCCTGGCTCCACACCTCCATCCAGGAACCAGAGGGGTTTCAAATGTAAAGTTCTTTGTCTGGGTTTCCCACCCACCCACTAGGAAGGGAAAGCCAAGTGTGGCTTCCTTGTCCAAAAATCCCATGGAAAGCTCTGGGAGGAGGGGACTCTGTAACACAGGGGAGTGACCAAGTAGCCAATCCAGTATCAGAGTCAAAGATCAATCACTCCAGAGGAAGTTTGAAAGAACTCCTCTCACTGGACAAGAACATGAATCGGGCGGTAATAACTCAAGGGTTAAAACTTCAGCTGCTCCTTACCTCTCTCTGGGTTCCCCTCCCACAACAGCATGGGAACTGTCTCTCTTTCTCTCTCTCTAATAAATCGTTCTCTCGTAAAACTCTTTGGGTCCACAATATTTATTCCAACAGTAAGCTCGCCATGCCTCAGGGATCCCTTTCCCCATTCTTCTAGGTAAGAGAGGCCAAGAATCTCTTCAGAACTGGGAGCTGGGGACACTCCCCTGGTTACAATCCTGCAATATGTCTTGAAAGCCCTGAGCAGACACAAAAGGTTAATGGAATTTTTATGAAGACGGTGATGTACATGCAGCTCCACGAGAGACAGAATATGCTGGGATAAGTGATACCAACACAAAAATAGAGAATTTAAGGCACAACCTCAGTGACTAAAATAAAACAAACATAAAATATTTTCTGAAGGAAGATGACAATATCACTGAATTTTGGAGAAAAGCATGGATATCAGCAACAGGCTTATATAATATCTTCTGCTTTATCCTCTTAGTTATAAATTACAAAAGGAATTATTATATACAAAATAAAAGCATTATATAAGATATAAAATCAACATTATTTGTGCATTGGCATTTTTAAAAGATCAGAACACAAAATAAGCTACACTATACATTTATTTTCTGTAAAACTCTCCATGAGGTTATAACAGAATTGGTGATTGTAACGGCTAGGTTAGTTAAATGTCTATGTAAAGTAGAGAGACTGGAATGTGGAAGGAAGCACTCAAGGGTAAAAATCTAGCTAATTGGGTCAGTTTTGAACACCCAATATGAAGTAGTTCAATTCTTAAGTGAACAAGATAACCTAGGGCAAGGTCATCACTCCAGTGAGTGCTCCAGAAGGATGAAGGCACCTAGAAGTTTCTCTCTTCCCCCCCTCATTTCCCCTCCCCACTTTAGGTACTTATAGACTGTTTTGAGGAAAATGAAACTGTAACATGAGGAAATATAGAACAGTGAGAATTAGGCATCAATAATTGACACTACATACTGAGAGCTGGGTTCCAGTTTAAACGCAAACATGGTTGAAACATACTACTACACTTCTACAGAAATAAAAGTTAGCAGAAAAGGAAAAGAAAGGGACCTATGAAAAAAATTAATCCTGGAATTTAAAATTTTGTGTGTTGTCAAGGTAACTTAGACCTAAAAATAGAAGAATGTTGTCTGCCTGGCATTTTGGAGAATAGAATCACAAAGCTTTGCAAGTCAAATTTATAATATTTAAGACTGTAGCAGAAAAGGAGTTTGCTTTAGGACAGAAGCCTCATATTAGATGAAAACCAGCGAACCTACCAATAAGGCTGATCTCAGTCTCATCTCAAATAGGAAATGGCTGGGCTTGTTGCTGTATAAGAACATGAATCCTCCTATTGGTTAAAGGAGAACTTCCTAGAGTCCTCTGGTAAGCAAGACAATTGTAAGAAAAGTAAGATGAGAAGATGGTTACTTAAGTGAAGAAGCATGACCACCTCAGAATATTTGAAATACAGACAAAGATTGTCCTATATAAGAATTTAGCCTGCTAGTTGAGAAATCTTATTTTGATCATGAAAAAATTTTACAGAACAGTAGTGTTGAAAGTGTTAAAAAAAGACAAGGGAAGAAAATTAACTGAAAAATCAATTTTGAATTAATTACTAAAATATTACAGATATGAATAACATTGGAATTGCAAAAAAGGTTATAACCTCAAAAAAAAATTCATTGAAATTATTCCCAGAGTTAAAAATCTTTGGGGAATTTCAGAACACTGATTGGAATCAGTTTTAAATCACGTAGGATCTACTCAAGCATATGGCCTTACCAAATGAATGTATCAGCCTCTTCCTTCAGAGATTAGCGGTTTTCTGCAGAGAAGATTAGACTAGCTGGTTTCCTCATGCTGTATTTCATGGTAGTTCACACTCAAAAGTGAATTTTACATCTTAGGATCCATACAACTCCTCTTCATTAATATAATTTACTGGGTTTAGAACAGTTTTTTAAAGTGGTAAGCAGACCAACAGGATAAACTTCATGACCCAGACCTACTGAATGCTTGAGCTACCGAAGGAGAAACTTCTAAGGTGGAGCCAATAATTGATGTTTTAACAAGCAAGACTTCCAGGTGAATCTCATTAACATAAAGCTTGTGGTCCTGTAGGCTAGAGATACAGAGACTGACATTTACTCTGGAAATTTGATTGCAAGACTAAAATTTCCAAAAAAGTGATGGGGATCAGGGAAAACATAGGTGATTACACTTGAAATAAAAGCCATGGTAATATTGTTTTTAAAATGTTAACAAGTGCCTTCAGAAAGCACATGAGTTTGGAGGTGGAGGGAGAGAAACCAAACAGAGGGAGGAAAAGAGAGAGCAAGGAGAAATCAAATGGAAAGGGAGAAAGGGAAGGAGAAGGATCATATGATAGGGAGAGAAACCAGGCGGAAAGGGAGAAATCAGATGGTGGAAATTCCAGATGAAGGGAGATACAACTAATAGAAGGAAATAGATAGAGGAAGAGAATAGGGGTGGAGAGAGAGGGACATCTGTTTTAAACTGCCCCCCCCTCAAATATTCTGCTTTTTGGGGAATTAACTCTGCATCCCTAGAAAAGTTTAGACAGATCAATTCCTTTACTTCTCACTGTGTGAAGAGTTTAAAATTAGGACTGAACATTTTAAACAGAAGAAACCTAGAGGATTTTTCATAATTCAGTGGAAAGAAAAAGACATTATAGAAAATACAGGCCTTGCTGAAAATATGGCTTTGTGAAGCTTGCGTTGGGTTTAACTTGAAAAGTAAAAGAAACATAATAGTGTTTAATCCCACCTGGAGAAGTTGGCCATACAAATTTTATATTATGTTCCAATAATAAGTATTATGTATATATGTGGTAAAACTATATAAATAGTTTGTACACAATACATATTTAATGATAATATAATGTACAACCAATATAGAGTTGATATGTAAAATAATAGATGATTCATTGATCATGTTTGCAAATACACATTCGTATATAGCCATGCAAAAAGATTATAGCAAATTACATTTTCTTTTAGTAATGACATTATGCAGAGTTAAATTCATTTGTTAATATATGTGTAATTACTACTTAACTATATATTTAGTGATATATGGAAGACTGTTAAAGAAATGGTATAGCACATTTATGCAATTTTATTTTTACTTAGAACATGTTTGAATGTGAAGTAATATGACCAACTTTTTAGCAAGCTTACCAGAATTTCTGCACTCAAATTTATTTTGCCTTAAAAAACCTAATCTGGATGGCCATACATTTATTCCAATGATATCACCATTTCCATTTTTGGAACTTATCTTTAAATTGCTTCTAAAACCTTCAACATATTACTTTAAATACCATGCAGGGAAAATATTTTTCATGTTAAGATGAAAATCCAAATAACTTTTAGAATTGGGTCTGCTTAATAAAATGGAATATCAAACTGGACAAAACTTTAAAAAATATTTACTTGTTTTATACATGACAATGTAATTTTTTTGCTGTATGGTCACTGTTCTGATTTTTATAAGGTAATGACAGTAAGTTTGAAATCATTATCATTTCAATGTAAGACTAAGCACAAAATATCAAGTAATTAAACTTGAATGCTTAATATTAAAAGCTGCCTTATTACTACACTGTGAATCTTGTCCTCTACGACTATACAGTGAATATAGTATGTTTGTGACTTTGTTTTTTCTTAAATGTTATTAATATCAGGGCATCAAACTGACCTAGACAATACTAAAACCAAATTTTATTCTTAAACTAGAAAAAATGTCACTCCATGTGCTTGTGCAGCCAAACAAAAGGTTGAAATGCAGTACTAAGCTGTTTAGGCAAAATTTTTTGGAGCTTATGGCTGCCTGTTTTTCTCTTCAGACCTTTGACATACACCATCATATTCCGAATGCTTCAGCTTGGCCTTATTAGTCTTACTTGCCTGAGCAAGGCTATGTAGTCAGATTAAATTACTCGAAGAAGCAATCCTATTATTCAAGCGAATGCATGTTTTAAATTTTGCCAGATAAGAAATCAGACTACAATACCAGTCAATATATACATTGGAAATAGATCAAATAAATATCTTAACAACATTATTTACTAGAGAATTTAATTTCTCAGGAAAAAATAAACAAAACTTGCCTTTAAATCCAGGGACACACTTGCAGAAGAAATATCCCCTTAAATGTATACTGGTTGTTCCATTTTTGCAGGACACAGATTTGCAGTCTTCAGTATCTGTCTCACAGATGTTCCTTTCATATCTTTGCAGATCGCTACAGTTGCAATTGTCCAAATGGGCCAGGCAGAGGCCATGCACTGATATACTCTGGATTTCTAAGCAATAGCCAACATTGACAACACACAATCTGCCACTGTAACTAAGAGAACAGCTGCATCTGAAAGAAAAAAATGAAAAACCCAATTAGTCATGTAATTTATTGTGATATATTTAAGTATTTAAATCACACATTTATTTAAAAATACAGAAAGAATTATTTAATGAAGATAGTTGTGGGGTACATTTTAAAAATATTTTCCTAAAGTGTCTATTCTTGGCAAAATTACTTTTGATTATTGCACATAATTATAAGTGAAAGTAACTTTGGTGTTGAATAAATCAAGTCTCAAAAACATATTTTGCCATTTAACTGCTCTGTTAGCTAGGGTAACATCATGAACTCTGCCTACGCTAATGTGTGTGTGTGTGTGTGTGTGTGTAGTCATATATTATGCTGGTGCAATTACTTTTGCAACAACCTATATATACATACAGATATAGATATAGATATATCTAATAGATTATTCAAACGCAGTTTGTCACTCAATGCAATTATTTAAGATCTAGCTGTAAGGAATACCAGGTATTCTTATATTATTCTTTAAATCTATAATATTTTGAACTTTAAAATATATGTACTCTTGAATACATGAACATAATTCATGCATTCATTATTTTAATTTTTTAAATACAGATTTTAATGAATTTGCAAATGTTGATGAGATTTTCCCATAGTAATTTCAAAGTTATCCACTATATTTTACTAGTGGTTTTTTTACATAGTTTTCTGTAAGTAAAGATCATTGTGAAATAGTCTGCAATTTATGTAAACAAAATGTATTTGAAATATTTTTAGATTTAATATTGAGAACCAGGTTGGCTATCAACAAAAGCGGGAATATTTTTCCGGAGTTAGAGAGAGAAGGATTTTTCACTTTTTTCTTCCTTTCAAATACAGATATGCACAGAAACACCCATACATCTGTTCAAAACCTAATTTATTTAATCATTTCTTTGGTCCTTTCTATATCTAGGCACTAGTGTTAGTAATATAAACTATGAGATCATTTTAATATAATTATACATTATATAATATACACATATGCATTTCTTTGAATATTTTATATACATACATAAATTGAAAAAGAAAGCATAAGGTGAAAAAATCTAAATCATAGTGTTAAGTAAAGTATCATGATTTTCAAGCATTCTTTACCAGGCATTCAAAGGGCAGTTAACATTATCATATAAACATGTTAATGGGCTGAGAAGAGCTATGACAAATCACTTTGCTTGTTATTATTAATAAATATTAACCTACTGAACCTAAGTCATTACACTCATAACTCTATATGATGGTAAGTGTTTGGAGGCAGCAAAATTGTTAAAGGTCAATTAGTTCAAGTCTTGCTTCTTGTAGTCATAAAGAAGTTAGCCATTTAATGCAATTTGTCAAGGATCACTGAGATTATTAATGGCAGGAACTATAGTGGATGCCTTGATGTGTTCAAATCACTGGCCTTGGAGAGAAAACTTTGCTTTTAATTCTTTTCAAACTTCTTTGTTAAATAAGTATATTTGTGCCCTGTTTTCCTCATCTGCAAAATTCCCAGTTGTGCCTCTTTTTCGCAGAATAGTATTGCATGTTTTTTACTTGGCAAGTAACTGTTACCTCCTATATCAAACACCCTTAAAACAAAGTTATCTGAAATAAAGTCATAGAATACAATTACTCCCCTTCAATACCTTTTTTCTTCTCCCTCCAAGTACAGAAATAATTCTAGGTAAATTCAAAACAACTGTCACATAGCAAAAAATTGTTAGCCTGTTCTAGGCCTTGTTTAACCATATTTTTGTAAATTGTTAATAGTGTGTTAATAGTGCTCTTTCACTTTCAACAGTGTTTTGATTGGGATGGTAGATTACATGGGGCCCTATGTATAATTCCAAGATTATATAGTTCTGTGCCTCCACTATACAAGGTTTAGTCATAATGCTTTTTGTTTTTCCATGAAAATAAAAAGGAAATTTTAGAAAGTTCCTTCCTAAATGGACAGGATGTCCTGTACAAGAATATGAAGGCCTATCTTTATAATTCTTCCTGAGCTAATCTCTAATTTATTAATATCTCAATAAAGCTATCAAGAGGTTGACTGTAAATTATATATGGGAAGCTTAAGGCATTGAGAATATTTTTGAAAAGTAGGAGTAATATGGAGGTACTGGCTCAATCAGATACTATAACAAACAAAAACTGATAATTGAAATAGGGTTTGGCAGTTATCTAGTAGGGTCTTGCCTTAAGTCTCTAAAACCTACATAGCCTATGAAAAAATGATTCCTTTTTAAGTCTGAACTGTATAAGGATAGTGACACTTTTTATTAAGAGAAAGATTTAAAAGGGGAAAATTTAGGGTAGAAACAAGAATCTGCATGTGGCCACAGCAAATTTGAATTGGTAATTGACTTGATTTTTATATTTCATTCTATTGCATATATTTTTATATTGATCACCACTTGATATTTGTTTTATTGAGCCTTAATGTCTTCAAGAGAATAGATACTTTTGCTTGTGTACTTGTCTTTTAAAAATTTGATGAGCTGTGGTTAGAGCAACAACCTACTTGTTCCCAGTTTGAGAATTTTTCAAATTTTATTTTTTGATACAACACAGGCATATTACCTTATTGTTTAGCATCAGCATTTCTACATCAACCTAACTAAAATACAAACCTTCCTATACATACATATTTATATATATGTATATTTAAATTCTCAAAAATGATATCTTAGCAATATACAATGCTCTGAAATTTTCTCTTTCCATTTAATGATATGTCTGAGATATCAATCCAAATGAGCACATTTTGTTATCAAAGGTTGAAAATATTCTATTATGTGAATGTACCGTAATATATTATCCACTGAAGGCACTGAAATTACTGATGTTTTAAATTACAGTGCTAATATTTATACAGAATGGAAGTCCTCGTACAAATATATTGGTGAACTCTATAAAGAGGATCGATAGGATAAATCCCTTGCAGAATTGCCTTAATCAAAAAGAATACAAGTTTTTAGTTTTAATAGCTCTTATCAAATCCCCCTCTAAAACGGCTGTAGCAACTTCTATTTTCATTTATTTCTGATATCAGAATGCTGGGCTTCCCAAACACTGGAGAGTTCTGCATATAATAATATGTTTTAGTATTTACCAGTTGATTGGAAAACCTATTTTATTTTGCTATGAATTTTATGTGTTTAATTTATGAATAACCACACTTTTTTGCAAAGTCACTGGCCATTTCCCTTTTTGTTTCCTAATAATAACCTATTTTTGGTAATTTTTCTACAATAAATAATTTAAATTCTTAACAATAATTTTATAATTAGCACAAAAGAAAGATATCAACACTTCCTTCTCCATTGTACCATACACTTCAGCCTCCTGCCTCTCTCCCCTTACCCCACAGAAAGCAGTTCAGTGTTGCTTTCTTTTTTAATATTTCTTTCTTTTTTTTTTTATTGTACTTTAGGTTCTGAGGTACATGCGCAGATCATGTAGGATTGTTGCACAGATACACATGGCAATGTGGTTTGCTGCCTCCATCCCCCCATCACCTACATTTGGCATTTCTCCCCATGTTATCCATTCCCAACCTCCCCACTCCCCTGGCGTCCCACCCTTGGCTCCCCCAACAGACCCCAGTGTGTGATGTTCCCCTCCTTGTGTCCATGTGTTCTCATTGTTCAACACCCACCTAGGAGTGAGAACATGTGGTGTTTGATTTTCTGTTCTTACGTCAGTTTGCTGAGAATGATGGTTTCCAGATTCATCCATGTCCTTACAAAGGACATGAACTCATCGTTTTTTATGGCTGCATAGTATTCCATGGTATATATGTGCCACATGTACCTTTCCTAGTCTATCGTCGATGGGCATTTGGATTGGTTCCATGTATTTGCTATTGTAAACAGTGCCACTGTGAACATATGTGTGCATGTGTGTTTATAATAGAATGATTTATAATCCTTTGGGTATATATCCAGTAATGGAATTGCTGGGTCAAATGGAATTTCTATTTCTAGATCCTTGAGGAAGCCCCATACTGTCTTCCACAATGGTTGAACTAATTTACACTCCCACCAACAGTGTAAAAGTGTTCCTATTTCTCCACATCCTCTCCAGCATCTGTTGTCTCCATATTTTTAAATGATAGCCATTCTAATGGATGTGAGATAGTATCTCAATGTGGTTTTGATTTGCATTTCTCTAATGACCAGTGATGATGAACATTTTTTCATATATTTGTTGGCCTCATATATGTCTTCTTTTGAAAAGTGTCTGATCATATCCTTCTCCCATTTTTGAATGGGTTTGTTTTTTTCTTGTAAATTTGTTTTAATTATTTGTAGATTCTGGATATTAGCCCTTTGTCAGATGGGTAGATTGCAAAAATTTTTTCCCATTCTATTGGTTGCTGGTTCACTCTAATGATTGTTTCTTTTACTGTACAGAAGCTCTAGAGTTAAATTAGGTCCCATTTGTCTATTTTGTCTTTTCTTGCCAATGCTTTTGGTGTTTTAGTCATGAAGTTCTTGCCTATGCCTATGTCCTGAATGGTTTTGCCTAGGTTTTCTTCTAGGGATTTTTTGGTGTTAGGTCTTATGTTTAAGTCTTTAATCCATCTGGAGTTAACTTTAGTGTAAGGTGTCAGGAAGGGGTCCAGTTTCTGTCTTCTGCACAGTGCTAGCCAGTTTTCCCAACACCATTTATTAAACGGGGAATACTTTCCCCATTGCTTGTTTTTGTCAGGTTTGTCAGAGATCAGATGGTGGTAGATATGTGGCATTGCCTCCAAGGCCTCTGTTCTGTTCCATTGGTCTATATCTTTGTTTTGGTACCAGTATCATGCTGTTTTGATTACTGTAGCTTTGTAGTATAGCTTGAAATCAGGTAGCTTGATGCCTCTGGCTTTGTTCTTTTTGCTTAGGATTGTCTTGGCTATGCGGGCTCTCTTTTGGTTCCATATGAAGTTTAAGGTGGTTTTTTCCAGTTCTGTGAAGAAGGTCATCGGTAGCTTGATGAGGATAGCGTTGAATCTATAGAGTACTTTGGGCAGTTTGGCCATTTTCACAATGTTGATTCTTCCTAACCATGAGCATGGAATGGTTCTCCATTTGTTTGTGTCATCTCTTATTTCCTTAATTAGTGGTTTGTAGTTCTCCTTGAAGAGGTCCTTTATATCCTTTGTTAGCTGCACTCCTAGGTATTTTATTCTCTTTGTAGCAATTATGAATGGGAGTTCACTTATGATTTGGCTCTCTGTTAGTCTGTTATTGGTGTATAGAAATGCTTGTGATTTTTGCACATTGATTTTGTATCCTGAGACTTTATTGAAGTTGCTTATCAGTTTGAGGAGATTTTGGGCTGAGATGATAGGGTCTTCTAAACATATAATTATGTCATCTGCAAATAGAGACAATTTGACTTCCTATTTTCCTAATTGAATACCCTTTTTTTTTCCTTGCCTAATTGCTCTGGCTAGAACTTCCCGTACTATGTTGAATAGGAGTGGTGAGAGAGGGCATCCTTGTCTAGTACTGGATTTCAAGGGAAATGTTTCCAGTTTTTGCCCCTTCAGTATGATATTGGCTGTAGGTTTGTCATAAATAGCTTTTATTATTTTGAGATATGTTCCTTTGATACCTAGTTTATTGAGAATATTTAGCAAAAAGGGCTGTTGAATTTTGTCGAAGGCCTTCTCTGCATCTACTGAGATAATCATGTGGTTTTTGTCTCTGGTTCTGTTTATGTGATGGATTACATTTATAGACTTGTATATGTTGAACCGACCTTGTATCCCTGGGATGAAGCCTACTTGATCATGATGGATAAGCTTTTTGATGTGCTGTTGCAATCGGTCTGCCAGTATTTTATTGAAGATTTTTGCATCTATGTTCATCATGTATATTGGCCTGAAGTTTTCTTTTTCTGTTGAGTCTCTGCTGGGTTTTGGTATCAGGATGATGTTAGTCTCATAAAATGATTTGGGAAGGATTCCTTCTTTTTGGATTGTTTGGAATAGTTTCAGAAGGAACAGTACCAGCTCCTCTTTGTATGTCTGGTAGAATTCGGCTGTGAACTCATCTGGACCTGGGCTTTTTTTGGTTGGTAGGCTATTAATTGCTGCCTCAACTTCAGCCCTTGTTATTGGTCTGTTCAAGGTTTCAACTTCTTCCTACTTTAGGTTTGGGAGGGTGCAAGTGTCCAGGAACTTATCCATTTCTTCCAGGTTTACTGGTTTATGTACATAGAGTTGTTTGTAGTAATCTCTGATTGTAGTTTGTGTTTCTGTGGAGTCAGTGGTGATATCCCCTTTACTGTTTTTTTTTTATTGCATCTATTTGATTCTTCTCCCTTTTCTTTTTTGTTAATCTGCCTAGATGTCTGTCTATTTTGTTGATCTTTTCAAAAAAAACAGCTCCTGGATTTATTGAATTTTTGAAGGATTTTTTGTGTCTCTATCTCCTTCTGTTCTGCTCTGATCTTAGTTATTTCTTGCCTTCTGCTAGCTTTTGAGTTTTTGCCTTACAAGAGCTCCGGAAAGAAGCACTAAACATAGAAAGTAACAACCAGTACCAGCCACTCCACACATGTACCAAATGGTAAAAACCATCGACACAATGAAGAAAATGTGTCAATTAACGGGCAAAACATCCAGCTAGCATCAAAGTGGCCGGATCAAATTCACACATAAAATAGTAACCTTAAATGTAAATGGACTAAATGCCCCATTCAGAAGACACAGACTGGCAAATTGGATAGAAAGTCAAAACCCATCAGTGTGCTTTATTCAGGAAACCCATCTCATGTGCAAGGACACACATAGGTTAAAAATGGAGGGACGGAGGAAGATTTATCAAGCAACTGGAGAGCAAAAAAATGCAGGAGTTGCAATCCTATTCTCTGATAAAATGGACTTTAAACCAACAAAGATCAAAAGAGACAAAGAAGGGCATTACTTAATGGTAAAAGGATCAATGCATCAAGAAGAATTAACTATCTTAAATATATATGCACCCAATACAGGAGCACCTAGGTACATAAAGCAAGTTCTTAAAGAATTACAAAGAGACTTAGACTCCCACAAAATAATAGTGGGAGACTTTAACACTCCACTGTCAATATTAGACAGATTAATGGGACAGAAAATTAACAAGGATATCCAGGACTTGAACCCTGATCTGGACCAAGCAGACTTAATAGACACCTACAGAAATCTCCACCCCAAATCCACAAAATATACATTCTTCTCAGCACCACATGGCACCTACTATAAAATTGACCATATAATTGGAAGTAAATCACTCCTCAGCAAGTGCAAAAGAACGCAAATCATAACAAACAGTCTCTCGGACCACATTGCAATCAAATTAGAACTCAGAATTAAGAAACTAACTCAGAACTGCACAACTTCATGGAAACTGAACAACCAGCTCCTGAATGTCGACTGGATAAACAGCGAAATGAAGGCAGAAATAAAGATGTTCTTTGAAACCAATGAGAACAAAGACACATCATACCAGAATCTATGGGACACACTTAAAGCAGTGTCTAGAGGGAAAATTATAGCAATAAATGCCCATCAGAGAAGTGAGGAAAGATCTAAAATCGACAGCCTATTGTCAAAATTGAAAGAGCTAGAGGAGCAAGATCAAAAAAACTCAAAAGCAATCTGTTGCTTTCTAATGGACGTTCCTTGGAAGCTCATTGGGATGTTCTTAAGAAAGTGTTGCTTCCAAAGCCTTGAAAGTAGTCCAGAATTTCTGAAAT